>JAFMOD010000943.1:72612-89808 GCA_019802435.1 Corydoras maculifer
ACTCATTAAGGAGACGTACGTGGGATTTGAACGTTCTATATCGAGATTTCAGCACTTCTCGTTGCCTGCGGCACCAATTGGAGTCTCGGGAGTTGGTTTGAGATTAACCACCTGAGTTCTTTTGGTTCTTCTGATGCCTCTGGTTCTTCTGATGCCTCCGGTTCTTCTGATGCCTCTGGTTCTTCTGATGCCTCCGGTTCTCAGCTCGTTTGTGGTTCAGGCCCTTGGTTCTGCAGTGATGTGATGGACTGACGTGACGCCTCGCGAATCCTGTCACTCCTCACAGATACCTGCTCCATCACGTCAGTCTGAACGTCAGGTTCGTCTGAATAACGCTACACGCCGTGTTCCCCACGCAGAACCAGGACATCGGGGTTTATTCTGATACTGAAATCACAGGACAAACCCAGAGTTCCGCAGATACAGGGTCTGGAACCTGCAGGTACAAGAAGGCGTGGCATTATTGGGAATAATTATTCTCACCGGAAATTTTATTAGGATCACCGTCTCAGTTCTACTCTCACTGACTGTAGTTTAAGTTCTTTAGTCTGGTGTTTTATTAATTAAGACATTATAAAACAAGGGGCAGCACGGTGGCTTGGTGGTTGGCATGTTCTCCTCTCAGCGCTAGGAAATCCCTGTCCGAATCCACATCTGGGTGGAGTTTCCATGTTCTCCCCGTGTCCACTTGAGTTCTCCAAATTGCCCCATATAGAGTGGGTCTGTGTGAGTGAGTGTGTGTCCAGTGATAGATTGGTGTCCTGTCCTGGGTGTATCTGCCCAGCACCTGAGGCGGTCTCCCCTGGATGGGCATGGGGAACCCCCCGCGACCCTAATAGAGGATAAAGCGGGAGATAATGGATGGATTTTAAAAACGAGTAGGGACAAAAGCAAAGACCATCAATCAAAGCAACAGGGAACATAGTCAGGGTCTAAATGACGAAGAACATGTTGAACTCGGGACTTTTATTACATCTAAAACAATAAAGACAAAAAGTCATACATGTTCCTTAAGCTTTAAATAGGACACGTTATATAAGACTGTCCACCTCTAGGTTTGAATTCCGATCTGGGTGGAGTTTGCATGTTCTCCCCATGTCTACGTGGGGTTCTTTGGATTCTCCGGTTTACTTCCGCCACCTAAAACATGGATTCAAGGTGAATTGGCTGCTTTGAAATTGTGTGTGTTGGTGTGTGTGTTGGTGAGTTTGTGTGTGTTGTCCCACTGATGGATTGGCATCCATGTTTTTGGACTGTGGGACGAAACCAGGTGTCACAGTGGCATAGTTGTTATTAGCATGTTCTCCTCTCAGCACTAGGGATTCCCGGTTTGAATCCCCATCTGGGTGGAGTTTCCATGTTCTCCCTGCGTCCGTGTGGGTTTCCTCCAGGTTCTCCGGTTTCCTCCCACAGTCCAAAAACATGGATCAAGTTCAATTGAGTTCTCCAAATTGCCCCATATAGAGTGTGTCTGTGTGAGTGATTGAGTGTGTGTCCAGTGATAGATTGGTGTCCTATCCTGGGTGTATGTGCCCAGCTCCCGAGACATTCTCCCCTGGATGGGCATGGGGAAACCCTCCCCCCCCAACCCTAATACAGGATAAAGCGGAAGATAATAGATGGATGGGAGAAAACCGGAGAACCCGGAGGAAACCCACGCAGACACGGAGAAGATGGAAACTCCAACCAGATTGGGATTCGAAACAGGAATCCCTAGTGCTGAGAGGAGAACATGCTAATCACTAAGCCACCGTGACGGCCCAATGGGTTGGATGTGGAGGACTAATTGCTCTGTAGGAAAAACCATCACGTCGTTAATATATTTCTATTGAAGTGTTTAGTTAAATAGTCTTTAATGGTGGCGTCATGTGACCTGATTTGATCGATCAGTTGGCTCAGCTTCATATAGAGAGGAAATCAATCGCTCCTGATGAACGCAAAACGGAGGCGGGGGGGGGCTTTAAGTTTAAGTTTACATGCATGATATGGCGAGCGCGGTGACGCAGGAGGTTCTGGGCGTTCCGCCTCCTCTGAGAGGCTCTGATAGATGGCGCCTCCTCGTCGCCGTACGCCTCGGCATGTAGGGCCACATTCCCACTAATAGCTTATTGAGCGAGGGGGGGGGGGCCAGGATTAGAACTCGCTGGCTTAATGTGCAGGCGGCGTGCAGTCAATAAAGCCCCCACTGCATGATAAATCTGCCGCTCCGCGCCGAAACCCGCCGTCTGCCGGCAGGGATTTATTAAGAGAATATGAAAAATAAATGGTGGAGCTTTTCACCGACTCAGCTTTTCCAAACGGGGTGCGTGTGCCAGGTGCTGGGGGGCCCTCGATGATGCCCCTCGTTGATGGTGGGGGAATGTTATTCTGTTAGCCCAAATCGCTGGGCACAGACTCACTCACACACTCTATATGGGGCAATTTGGAGAACTCAATTGACTTGATCCATGTTTTTGGACTGTGGGAGGAAACCGGAGAACCCGGAGGAAACCCACAGGGAGAACATGGAGACTCCACCCAGATGGGGATTTGAACCGGGAATCCCTAGTGCTGAGAGGTGAACGTGCTAAACCACTAAGCCACCGTGCCGCCCGTAAAAAGCGCCATATAAATAAAGAACTTGAACTTTTCATTCATTCATTATCTCCCCATGCCCATCCAGGGAAAAATGTTTCAGGCCCTGGGCAGATACACCCAGGACAGGGTGCCAATCTATCGCTGGGCACACACTCTCACAGATATGCACACAAACACACACTATATGGGGCAATTTGGAGAACTCAAATGACTTGTATTGGACTGTGGGAGGAAGCCGGAAAACCCAGAGGAAACCCATGCCGACACGGGGAGAACATGGAAACTCCACCCAGATGGGGATTCGAACCAGGAATCCCTAGTGCTGAGAGGAGAACATGCTAAACACTAACTTGAACTTCAATAAAAACGTCTCAACTCTTCGCTAGGATGTTACACCAGCCATTATCTCGATAACACACACTGAAGCAACGCTCAGGTCCCGTCCATCAGCGGGGGCAACTGGTGGCAGCGGTTTGGAAAGGAGCGGGTTCAGCTCTGATTCGTTGTTGGCTGATTGTAACGTGTATTTTTAATGAGGTCAGCTTCTCCCGTCACTCGCCGCGCTTCAGCACGTCTGTTATTCTGAGTTTTTATTGACATTACAAACTCATTCAAAGCCTTGTTAGTAAAAACAAAGCGCCGCGAGTCAAACAGACTAACAAATGGAGTATTTATTAGGTTCTGAAGGCTTGATTTATTAAATTAATATTGCAGATGTCAGAAGACAGACTGCAAGTGGCACACAGATTCGTATTTCACTCAGCTCTTTATTAATCGATCATTACAGTGTGTTATTAAGCAGACGCTGTAGCAGCCGATTCTGGACAGAATCCAGAATGTTGAAGGTTTAAGAGTCGTTTTTAATGCGGAAGTCACCGGGAGGGACACACCGGGACACACACACACAGCCATAGCATGCAACAGGACACTTCAAGATTCAAGAAAATATTGTTATCATTAATATCATATGTGGTACATGAGATAAGAACGAAATTATGGGTCACGGACCCCGATTACCCTGTTATTTTAAAGTTATAATTTAAACTTAAATTTTAAAGACGAAAATGAGAATTTTTTTTTCCTTTGTTTTTAATACAGTATATAGATTTGCGAAATATAATAATAAACAGCTATGAATATATCTAATATATAATATACAACTACAAATATAAATTCTTTCATTCATTATCTCCCGCTTATCCTCTATTAGGGTCGCGGGGGGGTTCCCCTTGCCCATCCAGGGGAGAACGTCTCGGGCATTGGGCAGATAGACCCAGGACAGGGCGCCAATCCATCGCTGGGCACACACTCACTCACACAGACACACTCTATATGGGGCAATTTTGAGAATTCAATTAACTTGATCCATGTTTTTGGACTGTGGGAGGAAACCGGAGAACCCGGAGGAAACCCACGCAGACACGGGGAGAACATGGAAACTCCACCCAGATGGGGATTCGAACCGGGAATCTCTAGAGCTGAGAGGAGAACATGCTAACCACTAAACCACTGTGCCGCCCAAATATAAATATATTATAGAATATTTTAACTATACATATAATATATAAATATACTCTATGTATATACAGTATAGAAAATAAATTTAAGAATATATACACTATATATAAAAAAGTGGTAAACAATAGATATGAATATATATAAATATAAAATATATAAATATAGCAGCATATAATATATATATATACATTTATTCATTCATTATCTTTCGCTTTATAAATTATGGTCGCAGGGGGGTTTCCCCTTGTCCATTCAGGGGAGAATGTCTCGGGCGCTGGGCAGATACACCCAGGACAGGGTGCCAATCTATCGCTGGGCACACACTCACTCACACAGACACGCACACATACACACTCTATATGGGCCAATTTGGAGAACTCAATTGACTTGATCCATGTTTTTGCACTGTGGGAGGGAACCAGAGAACCCGGAGGAAACCCCTGCGTGAGAACATGGAAACTCCAGCCAGATGGAAATTCGAACCGGGAATCCCTAGTGTTGAGAGGCGAACGTGCTGACCACTAAGCCACCGTGCTTTTATATATATATATATTAAAAACTCAAAACAATGTTTCAACAGGGAAAAGGCTGGGCATTTAAACATATAGAAAAGTCACATGACGGGAAAACACAAGTATACTGGATTAAACGGGTTTACCAGGACAAAAGAACTCACACTGTTGCAACAGGTCATCACTAACGACAAACAGGGTCCAATAGGGGGCGCTGATTAACTGTCCCGAACAACCGGCAGTACCACCAGTGACCGATGAGGGTGACAAATTCGCCTTGAATCCATGTTTTTGGCCTAAGGGAGGAATCCGGCAGTTGGTTCCTTAGCCACAAACCTACGACCGACAGTGTCGCCTTATGAAGGGTTATAATAAATGAGGCATCTGTTAGTGTGCTCACTGTTCAAAACCACGTCCTGAACGTGTTTCGGGTTCAGTGCAGCCCGCTGAATTTATAAACCTCTTGAAGACAGACGTTTTTTTTCTTCTGGATGACCTTCACTTTTCCTCCTGAGCCGTTAGACCGGAGTGTGACCGTATCTGAAGACCTTTTTCGGGGCACAATAAGGCCCTTGGGTCAAACTTGTTCCAAATCGCATCATCCTCAGCCCTCAGAATAGCCTCCGTGCTTTGGTTTTAGTAACCCTCTCAGACGGTGTCTGTCTCCATCTGTCTCACTGGCTCGTTCAGCGCAGACAGACTGTAGAATCCTGTGTGGACCTAAAATCAGCTCTGAGCTTCATCACGTTCTTCTATTTATTTAATCTCCAAAAAGAAAAACGGCCGGACTGATGTGAGCGCGAAAAGAAAGAGATGCTGACCGAGTACTGATCATAAACATTAGAGTCCATCCATCCAACCATTATCTTCCACTTTATCCTCTACTAGTGTCGCGGGGGGGGGGGTTTCCCATGCCCATCCAGGGGAAAACGTCTCGGGCGCTGGGCAGATAGACCCAGGACAGGGCGCCAATCTATCACTGGACACACACTCACTTACTCAAACACACTTTATTGGGCAATTTAAAGCATTCAATTGACCTTGATTTATGTTTTTGGACTGTGGGAGGAAACCGGAGAACCCGGAGGAAACCCACACAGACATGGGGAGAACATGGAAACTCCACCCAGATTGGGATTCGAATCGGGAATCCCTAGCACTGAGAGGAGAACATGCTAACCACTATGCCAGTGTGTCGCCCTATGGTAGGTTTCCATCCATCCATCCAGTATCTTCCGCTGTATCCTCCACCCAAATCGATTTTTTTCAATGTGAATCCAATGAATTCGTTCTAGAGACTAAAAAATACATAAAACATATTTTATAGAGAATAAATGTAGAGCGGGGCGGCATGGCGGTTTAGTGGTTTAGCATGTTCTCCTCTCAGCGCTGGGGATTCCCTCCCACAGTCCAAAAACATGGATTGAATTCTCCAAATTGCCCCATATAGAGTGTGTCTGTGTGAGTGTGTGTCCAGTGATAGATTGGCGTCCTGTCCTGGGTGTATCTGCCCCCCCGCGTCTCAGTAGAGGATAAAGCTGAAGATAATGGATGGATGGATGGAAATGTAGAGTGTTGGTCTGCCTGACCTGTTGCGGTGGATCTGGTCACAATCATCTCCACTTTCTGTTCTCCTGCATTAACCTCGTAGACGTTTTTCTGAATCCATGAGCTGTAACTTACCGTTTATCAGAGGTGACAACCTTAATGCTCTCCTTACTCATGTCCACAGGAACCTCCCAAAGCTTTAAGAGTTCCTCTGAAGGTTCCTACAAACGCAACCAGCTCTAACTTTTACAGGTTCAACTTTAAACGTGATCTATTTTGCCTTTAATACTCCCACACACTGAGCACCCAGGTTGCAATTGGGTTAAGTGCCTTGATCAAGGGCACTTCAGTTAGGGAACTTGTTGACACCAGGAATGAAACCGGGGATCTTTAGGAACAGAAAAGGGCCTTCCCCAAACTGTTTCCATCATGCTGGAAGCATACACTCACCTCCAGACCTCCACTCCCATGACGGGGAAGGCAGCCTGACTTCTTTCCCGTACTTACGGGTTATCAGAGGTGACAACGCCTCAATGCCCTTGTTACTCATGTCCACAGGAACCTCCCAAAGCTTTAAGAGTTCCTCTGAAGGTTCCTACAAACGCAACCAGCTTTAACTTTTACAGGTTCAACTTTAAACATGATCTATTTTACCTTTAATACTCCCACACAGAGGAGTGTGTTCTCCACATTTAACCCATTCATGGTATAACACACACTGAGTGTGAAGTGAGCACCCAAGGCCCCCAGGGAGCAATTGGGTTAGGTGCCTTGATCAAGGGCACTTCAGTTAGGGAACTTGTTGACACCAGGAATGAAACCGGGGATCTTCAGGAACAGAAAAGGGCCTTCCCCAAACTGTTTCCATCATGCTGGAAGCATACACTCACCTCCAGACCTCCACTCCCATGACGGGGAAGGCAGCCTGACTTCTTTCCTGTACTTACGGGTTATCAGAGGTGACAACGCCTTAATACTCCCACACAGAGGAGTGTGTTCTCCACATTTAACCCATGCATGTAGTAACACACACACTGAGTGTGAAGTGAGCACACAAGGCACCCAGAGAGCAATTGGGATTAGGTGCCTTGATCAAGGGCACTTCAGCCAGAGGACTTGGTGGGACCGGGAATGGTCACAATGCTGGTTTCTCAACCCCAAGCCTACCCCAGGCCTTCCCCAAACTGTTTCCATCATGCTGGAAGCCTGCACCCATCTCCTGACCTTGACTCCCATGACGGCGAAGGCAGTCTGAATTCTTTCCCGTACTTGCGGGTTATCGAAGGTGACAACGCCTTAATGCCCTCGTGACTCGGTGGAGAATAGCGGCAGCACTCAGAATGAGCAGGTTAAAGTGAAGCGACGTTAAGCCTTTAAATTACGTTCCACGCCGTCAAAAGAAATCACATTATAAGTTCCGAGGAAACATTTCCAAAAACAAAACAGAAAGCACGTGATCTGATTACTTCATCTGTAGTTACACTGATGATACAGCAGCTGCAGACTAACTGAAGATAAGCTTAGAACATGAGCCTGACTTAGGATAAGACTAACTTAAGATAAGCTATGAACACATTAATTAGGTTTATTAATGCTAAAGTCAGTTTTAATAACTAAAGACTTGATCCATGCTTTTGCACTGTGGGAGGGAACCGGAGAACCCGGAGGAAACCCACGCGTGAGAACATAGAAACTCCAGCCAGATGGGAATTCGAACCGGGAATCCCTAGCGCTGAGAGGCGAATGTGCCAACCACTAAGCCACTGTGCCGCCCTCTATATATATATATATATATATATATTAAAAACTCAAAACAATGTTTCAACTGGGAAAAGGCTGGGCATTTAAACATATAGAAAAGTCACATGATGGGAAAACACAAGTGAACCGGATTAAACGGATTAAACTCACACGGTGGCAACAGGTCATCACTAACGACAAACAGGGTCCAATAGTGGGCGTTGATGAACTGTCCCAAACAACCGGCAGTACCACCAGTGATACAGCAGCTTCAGACTAACTGAAGATGAGCTTAGAACATAAGCCTGACTTAGGATAAGACTAACTTAAGATAAGCTATGAACACATTAATTAGGTTTATTAATGTTAATGTCACTTTAAATAACTAAAGACTTGAATCACATGCCAGGATACCCTGAGGATCAGACTGCAGAACATGACGTGACGGAACCCTGTTCTGTCGGCCGTCCTCGGTTCTCACGTGTCACTAAAAGTTTAAATACAGGTTTGGCCACGCCCCCTTTTTGCTTCACTTATTGTCCGTTGTATCAGAGAATGGGATGAGAATTTAATTACACTCATAATTAACTTTATTAAGAAAATTAAAGCCATTTTTGTCCATTACATGAAAACGATTCCCTGTTCGGAGTCGAGTCGGACGAACAAATCTTTTTTTTCAATGTTAAAACAAACATTTCTTTTATGTCCATCCATCATCTTCCGCTTTATTCTCTACTAGGGTCGCTGGGGGGTTCCCCATGCCCATCCAGGGGAGAACGTTTCGGACCCAGGACATGACACCAATCTATTGCTGGACACACACTCACTCACTCATACACACACTATATGGGGGAATTTGGAGAACTCAATTGACTCAATTGATCCATGTTTTTGGACTGTGGGAGAAAACCGGAAAACCCCAGGAAATCCACGCGGACACGGGGACATTTGGGTGGTGAATCATCCTGACCAACAGAGAACCAACAGGGTACTAACAAAAACAAAGACTACAGTCTGGAATTGTAAAACTACAAAGTCCCTCTATATATAATCTAGATAGATGATGGAGCAAGAAGGGGGCGTGGCCTGTAATGAGCATGTATAATGAGCATGTGATCTCTTCTTTTTAACTAGGGAGCGTTTATATAGAGTGTTTAGTCTGCCACCTGAATAATGACCGGATGTTGTTTTTTCTTCCGTTTTTTAGGAGGAACCGTTCGTCATGGTGTCAGAAAATGTGCTGGGCAAGCCCAAGAAATACCAGGGGTTCTCCATCGATGTTCTAGACGCCCTCTCTACCTATCTGGGTTTCAAGTACGAGATCTACGTGGCCCCCGATCACAAATACGGCAGCCAGCAAGCCGACGGAACCTGGAACGGCCTGATCGGGGAACTGGTCTCCAAGGTAAGATCGGTGTGTTTTGACAGCCACACGTATCTCGGGGCGACGTTCTGTCGGTACCCAAGAATCTTCCCGTCGCTTCTCTGTCAGGCGGATAAAAACGTAGAGGAAACGTAGAGGGTACTCCAGCAGTCGCAGGTCATCGCGGCATTTTTCGGGCCATTACGCCGCACCCCATGCAGTTTTCCACTCGGGGGCGTTTGACGGCGCTCGTCAGGTCTCCACTCCGGGTTCTGAGGTTCTCAGCTGGGCCGAAAGGAGCACGGCTGCCTGGCTTCAGTGCAGAGCATCGTGATTAGTGCAGAGACATGTCCTGACTGTAGATTGCTTCGCTTTCAGCCCATTTCAGCTGCAGGTCACCATTTGCTTCGGTGTGGAAGTGTTTTTAAGGTGTTTGCCAAAATCAAACTCGGGAACTGTTTATAGACTGCGACACCCTAGACTCGGGTCATGGGGGGGGGGGGTTTGCCCACGTTTTGGGTTCTGGGCAGATACACCCAGGACAGGGCACCAATCCATCACTGGGCACACACTTATTCACACAGGCAATATACAGGGGGCAATTTAGAACAGCCAGTTCACCTTGAATCCATGTTTTTGGACTGTGGGAGGAAAGCGGAGAACCCAGAGGAAAGCCACGCAGACATGGGGAGCAAACACTCGGGCAAGATTAGAGCCACATAATCAATCAAAATAGAACTTTGTGCGTGTCCATGCTGGAGGGGGCAATTTAGAGCAGCCAATTCACCTTGGGCACACACTTATTCACACAGGCAATATACAGGGGGCAATTTAGAACAGCCAGTTCACCTTGAATCCATGTTTTTGGACTGTGGGAGGAAAGCGGAGAGCCTGGAGGAAACCCACAAAGATACAGGGAGAACATGCAAACACTCGGGCAACATTATAGCCACACAATCCATCAAAATACAACCGTGTGTGTGTGTTTGTGTGTGTGTTTGTGTGTGTGTGTCTACACAAGGGTCATGACGAGCTGTTGGCATGCCGTTCTGTAAACATTCATTTATTTATTATCTTCCATATATTCCTCTACTAAGATGGTGGTGGTGGGGGGGGGTTCCCCATGCCCATCCAGGGGAGAATGTTTCAGGCGTTAGGCAGATACACCCAGGACAGGGGGGCAATCTATCACTAGACACACACTCTTTTACACACAAACACTCTATATGGGACAATTTAAAGCATTCAATTCACCTTGAATCCATGTTTTTGGACTGTGGGCGGAAACCGAGAACATGGAGGAAACCCACACAGACACGGGGAGAACATTGAAACTCCACCCAGATTGGGATTCGAACTGGGAATCCCTAGCACTGAGAGGAGAACATGCTAAGCCACCATGTCGCCCCTAAAATAAACATAAGGATTTATCCTAAATTGACTTAATGATCGGGGGTAAGAACACAGGGTTCCCCATACAGCCTCTTGGGAACAATGAGGGGCAAGTAGCTTCCTCAGGGGTCCAGTTTTTTGCTGGACTTGGGAGTCGAACCCCCAACCTTCAGATTGCTGACCTTTCACCCTAAGGCCCTGTGACATTCCTGTGATTTATTCACAATAAAGCCCCGCCCTCTCGTACCTCATTTCTCTATTATGTGACTGTAGTACGCTTAAATGAGCGGGTCCTATCCCGTCAGTCATTTTTCCTTCCTGATGTCCGCTCGTGGACGACGCGGCGTCTCAACACTGAAGTGAATCAGTGTTTCTGACTGATCAGCGTCATTACCTCTCAATCAGAACGGATCTGTAACGAATGCAGCGCGGAACGCGGAACGTCGGAATGTCGGAACGTCGGGAACGGGGTATAAATGAGAGTGTGATGTTGAGAGAGTCGTGCTGAAACTTTTCTTTGGTGTTGGGAACCGGTGAGAAAGTGATTGGTTCTCAAGGAAGCATCCATCGAATGCTGAGGCTTTGGAACCCAACAGGGATCATGACTCAGCACTTTGGGCCGAAACTTTTTGTCGCGGAGCTTTAAGTCGCAGTGCTGTGTCTCATCTGAAATCGTAGTGAGGGCCAGAAAATAGAGTCCTGCAGGACGTTCTGTAAGTTCTTCAGTGGTTTGCATTCATTCATTATCTTCCACTTTATCCTCTATTAGGGTCGCGGGGGGGGGTTCCCCATGCCCATCCAGGGGAGAATGTTTCAGGCGCTGGGCAGATACACCCAGAACATTGTGCCACTGGACACACACTCACTCACACATCCACACTCTATATGGGGCAATTTATAGAACTCAATTGACTTGATCCATGTTTTTGGACTGTGGGAGGAAACCAGAGAACCCGGAGGAAACCCACACGGACATGGGGAGAACGTGGAAACTCCACCCTGATGGGGATTTGAACCAGGAATCCAGTGGCTTAGTGGTTGGCATGTTCTCCTCTCAGCACTATTGGTTCCCGATTCGAATCCCTATCTGGGTGGAGTTTCCATGTTCTCCCCGTGTCTGTGTGGGTTTCCTCCCACAGTCTAAAAACATGGATCAAGTCAATTGAGTTCTCTAAATTGCCCCATATAGAGTGTGTATGTGTGTGAGTGAGTGTAAGTCCAGTGATAGATTGGCACAATAGACTGTGATGGGAAACCCATGTGGACACGGGGAGAACCTGGATGAGAGGAGAACATGCTAACCACTAAGCCACCGTGCCGTCCACCTCTGCAGTACAATAATATAAATGCTCTATCATCCATCCATCCATTGTCCTCCCCTTTATCCTCCACTAGGGTCATGGGGGGTGGGTCCCCATGCCCATCATGGGGAGAACGTTTCGTGCGCTGGGCAGATAGACCCAGGACGGGGGGCAATCTATAACTGATCACACTCACTCACACACACACTCTCTATGGGGCAATTTGGAGAATTCAATTGAGCTTGATCCATGTTTTTGGACTGTGGGAGGAAATCGGAGAACCGGGAGGAAACCCACGCGGACACGGGGAGAACATGGAAACTCCACCCAGATGGGGATTCCAACCAGGAATCCCCAGTGCTGAGAGGAGAACATGCTAATAATCTTAATGAATCTAATTTATCTATAAAGTAAATCCTTATTAATTACATAATTCTAATATTCTAAATTTCAATTAATTACGTGGTGTGTTAATTAGAGGCGTGGTGGTTGGTGCATGAGATTGGCTTTATATTTATAGGCATTTATTAATTACGATCAATGACATTGATCTGATGAGTGTGTCATGATTAATCACTCTGATTGTAGACGGTGATCTCGTCAGTAGTAATTATTCCCATTAAATAATTATAACTAGTTGCATTGTACTAATTAATCAGTCATTATTAGTTTCATCAGTCAGTGACATTGATCTTCGAGTCGTCAGTCCTGATTAATCACACTGTGTAATTAATCATTGATCATGTTAATTATTAATTGTGATGTAATCAGGTTGATCTTTACCTTTAATCATCATGTGATGATGGTGATTGATCTGATTGATCTTCTATGTTTGTTGTGATGAATCAGGGAAAACTTGCTTTGATCTTATTATAGTATGTTTAATTACCTGTGTTAATGATCACATGAATGATCAGGTGATGATCGATTACATCTACACTAAATCTCCATCTTAACGAATCACAGTTCATCATCGTTAAAATGCCGT
The DNA here is from genome assembly GCA_019802435.1 of Corydoras maculifer. Classification (NCBI taxonomy): domain Eukaryota; kingdom Metazoa; phylum Chordata; class Actinopteri; order Siluriformes; family Callichthyidae; genus Corydoras; species Corydoras maculifer. The sequence continues at coordinate 85,552 of JAFMOD010000943.1, forward strand.
GGGTCTTAATCAGGTATTAATTCTGACGACTTCTGATGAAAGACATTAAGATCTCAGCACTCGGTTCTGATTAGCGGAGTTGATTGGGCGGTCGATCAGGACCGGTCGCACTGACTCGCCGTGGCTAATTGTGATTAAGTGCATTAAGTTGAAATAATTAATTATGATTTAATGCATCGATCTTGAGAAGTGATTCTGATTAACTTTAATAGATTAAAATGCTCACTCGTAAAACCTCAATCTAAATCTGTTAACACCCGAATTGATAAGGTAATTATAATTAAGTTCTCTAATTGATTAATTCAATTAATCATCAGCATTAAAGTTTGAATTCTTTGATGTTGAAGTTACAAAGATTTAACCTGCGACTGAATCCCTACGTCAGATTCTTTACAGTAGGGTGGCCCGTCCGCCTCTCAGCGCTGGAGATCCAGGTTCAAATCCCAACCAGGGTGGAGTTTGCATGTTCTCCCCATGTCTGCATGGGCTTTCTTCAGTTGCTTCCTACAGTCCAAAAACGTGGATTCAAGCTAAATTGGCTGCTCTAAATTGCCCCTATATAGTGTGTGTGTGTGTCTGAGTAAGTAAATGAGGGTGCCCGGCGATGGATTGGAGTCCTGTCCTGGGTGTGTCGGCACCCGAAATGTTCTCCTCTTGATGAGCATGGGGACCCAAGTCCCACCCCTGACCCTAATATAAGACTAAATGGGAACCATTAATATTACTGCCTTAACATTACCTTTAACTCTACAATAACCCTAATCTAACCATAACTAGTACCAAACAACACACTGAGTAACACTGTGGGGTCCAAATTACAGGGACAGACACAGGGTCCCTACAGAATGTGGTTTGCTTTCTGCTTTTATATTTACCTGTGTGTACACACACACACACACACACACACACACACACACACGCACACGCACGCATGTATTATGGGGACTTTACATAGACTAAGTGCGTTACACTGTTGCTTACAGTCCCCACAATTACATGGGGTCCCCACAGTATGACTGTGTGGAGGTTTAAGTTGTTATATATACCAGTTTGTACACACACACACACACACACACACACACTCTTATTTTGAAGACTTTACATAGACTGTGTAAGTCCCCACAATTACAGGGGATCCCCAAAGTATGAGTGTTTAGATATGGGTTCCCACATTGTTATATATACCTGTGTGTATACACACACACACACACACACACACTTATTGTGAAGACTTTACATAGACTGTGTAAGTCCCCACAATTACAGGGGATCCCTGCAGTAGTGTTTAGATATCGGTTCCCACATTGTTATATATACCTGTGTGTATATACACACACACACACACACACACACACACACTCTTATTGTGAAGACATTACATAGACTTTGTAAGTCCCCACAATTACAGGGGATCCCCAAAGTATGAGTGTTTAAAAATCGGTTCCCACATTGTTATATATACCTGTGTATATACACACACACACACACACACACACACTTAATGTGAAGACTTTACATAGACTGTGTAAGTCCCCACAATTACAGGGGATCCCTGCAGTATGAGTGTGTTTAGATATCGGTTCCCACATTGTTATATATACCTGTGTGTATACACACACACACACACACACACACACACACACACCACCGCAGCACTCTTGGTCGTCCTTCTCAGACACGTTAAAAAAGTCGATGTACATTTTTTAATACGCCGCATTAATGACCATTTCTGGCTGGTTAAGCGTTTTGTTCCCCTGGCGGAGCATGAAATTAGCCGGCGCACCCAGCTGTGAATTAATTTTGGGCGGAGCGGTGGAAGCGTCGGCTCGCGTTGCTCACATTAAAAAGAAAAGTTTAACAATTTGTTTTCCTAACAAGCACAGCGACCACTTTGAGGCCGTCTCAACGGCCTTTACGTTAGAACAGTGTTATTTACCCAACCATTACTCTGGGCACAGGCCCCATGTCTCCAGGGGTCCCGTATGGAATAATTAATACGAACGCATGGCACGACAACACACACACACACACACACACACACACACACACACACACACACACATTACCACGTGTACACAACTCCGCCGTGACCTCATTAAATAACACACGATGATATGGAAATAAACGTTTTAATGTGTATAATAAATAATGACGCAATGAGACACAAGAGGGCGTGGCTTTATTTTAATAAATCAATTTTTACTAACTAGGGCGGCACGGTATCTTAGTGGTTTGGCATGTTCTCCTCTCAGCTCTAGGGATTCCCGGTTCGAATCCCAATCTACGTGGAGTTTCCATGTTCTCCCCGTGTCCGCATGGGTTTCCTCCGGGTTCTCCGGTTTTCTCCCACAGACCAAAAACATGGATCAAGGTCAATTGAATTCAGCAAATTGCCCCATATAGTGTGTGTTTGTGAGTGAGTGTGTGTCCAGTGATAGATTGGCGTCCTGTCCTGGGTGTATCTGCCCAGCGCCCAAAACGATCTCCCCTGGATGGGCATTGGGAACACCCCCCCCCCCCCCCCAGGATAAAGCAGAAGATGATGAATGAATGAATTTTTATTAACTAATTCACAATAAAGCCGCGCCCCCTTCTGCCTTTCTACTGTATTCTAAAAAAGAACATTTCTCATTGGGTTTTCCCCATACGTCTCACCCCACTTCACGGCGAGACGGTCCCGTGTTTAATTTCCTGTTGGGGTGACGCATGTTCTCCGTGCCGGAGTGGGGTCACAACAGGTTCTCTGGTTCCCTCTGGGTGATGCTGTCCTAATGATAAACTCCCGGGGGTCAGTAATATTACAAAAGTGGGTGGGGCACAGTGGCTTAGTGGTTAGTATGTTCTCCTCTCAGTGCTAGAAATTCCCGGATCGAATCCCAATCTACGTGGAGTTTCCATGTTCTCCCCGTGTCTGCGTGGGTTTTCTCCAGGTTCTTCAGTTTCCTCCCACAGTCCAAAAACATGGATCAAGGTCAATTAAAATCTGCAAATTGCCCCATATAGACTGTGTTTGTGTGTGAGTGTGTGTCCAGTGATAGATTGGCGTCCTGTCCTGGGTGTATCTGCCCAGCGCCCGAAACATTCTCCCCTGGATGGGCATGGGGAACCCCCCCCCCCAATCCTAGTAGAGGATAAAGAGGAAGATAATGGATCTCAAAATGTCTGTTCCATAATGTGGAGAAACTCAGTGTGGAGAAACTCGGTGTGTCTGCAAGTAAAACATGTTCCGTAACCAGAACGAGGAGGATGCTGCTCTGCATGGAACAGCTGATGGAGGCTGTTTATATATATATATATATATATATATATATATATATATATATATATATATATATATATATATATGGGGTGTCTGCGTGGGTTTTCTCCAGGTTCTTCAGTTTCCTCCCACAGTCCAAAAACATGGATCAAGGTCAATTAAAATCTGCAAATTGCCCCATATATTTGTGTATATGTTTACATTTGTGTGTATACATTTGTGTGTGAGTGTGTGTCCAGTGATAGATTGGTGCCCTGTCCTGGGTGTATCTGCCCAGCGTCCAAAACGTTCTCCCCTGGGTGGGCATGGGGAACCCCCCCCCCACAACCCTAGTTGAGGATAAAGATGATGGAAGATGATGGATATATATATATATACATACACACATATACACGCTGCAGTTCCTCCTTGTGGTCGTGTTCCGTGTTTGTTTTCGTGAGACAGGGTTCTTTTGGAGGAGAGTACAGGAATCACTGCGTTCTCATGTTTGCTGATTCAGAGAGAAAATGGAAAACATGACTGGAATCCAGCGGGAAGGCGGTTTATAAAGTAACACCGCTAAAGAATGGCTGTTCTATGTTCTATGTGATTGCACATGCGGATCGTGTGCAACAGAGGGTGGTGGTGATGGAGGGATAATGTTCAAGCATGGTGTCAGGGTGGTGGAAGGTGTTGTAGCTGCAGCAGAGGGTGGTGGTGATGGAGGGATAATGTTCAAGCATGGTGTCAGGGTGGTGGAAGGTGTTGTAGCTGCAGCAGAGGGTGGTGGTGATGGAGGGGTAATGTTCAAGCGTGGTGTCAGGGTGATGGAAGGTGGTGTAGCTGCAGCAGAGGATGGTGGTGATTGAGGGGTAATGTTCAAGCGTGGGGTCAGAGTGGTGGAAGGTGGTGTAGCTGCAGCAGAGGGTGGTGGTGATTGAGGGGTAATGTTGAAGCATGGTGTCAGGGTGGTGTAGCTGCAGCAGAGGGTGGTGGTGATGGAGGGGTAATGTTCAAGC
>JAFMOD010000943.1:160187-170743 GCA_019802435.1 Corydoras maculifer
ATAAGTCTATATGTCTATCTCCTTCACAGATGGACTTTGTAGTTCTTAATTCCAGACTGTAGTCCATCTGTATTCTGTGTTGTTGTTCGTCCCCTGTTGGTTCTCCATCACAGAACAGGTATCATTTGGGTGGTGGATTGTTTATTGTCAGTTCTGCAGTGACACTGATGTGGTGAGGGGGTTAGTTTGTAGTTTTATTTCTCTACCTCAGTGTCACTGCTGGGATAGGACTCATGCACCCACCCAATAACCCCTGCTCTGTGGTGGTACTATTGGGGTTCTGAGCATTAGAACAGAGAACACAGTATGTACTGTAGAACACAGATGGACTACAGAGTGGAACTGTAGAACTACAACATCCATCTTTACAGGACCTGGAACTGAGAACATGGACGATAAGTGGAGCATATTGGGGACGTGTTCAAACTTTTGACTGTATATAATGTCACATGCTGCAGTGTGTTCCGTTCTGTCTGCCGCTCGGTTGTTAGAATTCTCCAGCGCTGACCCTAAAGGACCTTAATCTTCACTGAGGATCAAAGCGACTTTGATGATTGAACTTTTGTTGACATCACACTCTCGGTTCTGATGGATAGAACCTGAGTTCTGTGTCTGAACCGAATCCCTTTATTAACGGCCTTGTTTTTAAAAAGGACCCTTGATTATTGACAGTGTTCCTTCATGTTCAACGTCACTAACGCTGCTGAATGAGGACGCATCCCTTACTGAACCTCAATCCTCAAAACAAACACCAGGATTTGACTTGCCACTGTCTCTGCCGTCTTTTTACGTGCCCACTGTAGAATCCTTTGTCTATAAATTTGTTTTATAACAATGTCTCCTTATTAACAATAAAGAAAACAAAAAAGAAAGAAAAATATATCAACTTAGAATAAAGTTTTTAGTTTGTAACAGAAACAAATTTAAACTAAAAACATTTTTCAACAGCATGGTGGCTTAGTGGTTAGCACGTTCGCCTCTCAGCGCTAGGGATTCCCGGTTCGAATCCCCATCTGGGTGGAGTTTCCATGTTCTCCCCGTGTCTGCGTGGGTTTCCTCCGGGTTCTCCGGTTTCCTCCCACAGTCCAAAAACATGGATCAAGTTAATTGAATTCTCAAAAATTGCCCCATATAGAGTGTGTCTGTGTGAGTGAGTGTGTGCCCAGCGATGGATTGGCGCCCTGTCCTGGNCCGTGTCTGCGTGGGTTTCCTCCGGGTTCTCCGGTTTCCTCCCACAGTCCAAAAACATGGATCAAGTTAATTGAATTCTCAAAAATTGCCCCATATAGAGTGTGTCTGTGTGAGTGAGTGTGTGCCCAGCGATGGATTGGCGCCCTGTCCTGGGTCTATCTGCCCAGCGCCCGAGACGTTCTCCCCTGGATGGGCATGGGGAACCCCACCGCGACCCTAAAAGAGGATAAGCGGGAGATAATGAATGAATGAATGAACATTTTTCAACTGACTGGCATTTGATACTGAAAAATGAAATTCATTAAATAAATAATAAATTCAATAAATAAAATCACTGGATAATAATGAATTCAAATTCATTAGCAACATTAATTCAGGAGCACAATTTATTAACACTTTGACCTACAAAACAAAAATGAATACAACAATTTGTGCTGTTTTTATTCATTCATTCATTCATTCATTATCTCCCGCTTTGTCGTCTATTAGGGTCGGGGGGGGGGGGGTTCCCCATGCCCATCCAGGGGAGAACGTCTCGGGCGCTGGGCAGATACACCCAGGACAGGACGCCAATCCATCGCTGGGCACTCACTCACTCACTCACACATACACACTCTATATGGGGCAATTTTTGAAAATTCAATTAACTTGATCCATGTTTTTGGACTGTGGGAGGAAACCGGAGAACCCGGAGGAAACCCACGCAGACACGGGGAGAACATGGAAACTCCACCCAGATGGGGATTCGAACCGAAACCCCTAGAGCTGAGAGGCGAATGTGCTAACCACTAAGCCACAGTGCCACCGCTGATTTTTATATATATATAAATGACTTTTCTGCTTTTCAGCTTTTCTGAAGTAGCTGAAGTAGTTTTCATAAAGCGGGATGATTGCTGGTTATACTCGCCACTTTTTCGATTAAAAAACTCAAGCGGTTATCAGCGTGATCGGGGTGTAATGTCTTTAAGTGACGCCTTCATTTATTTGTCTTCACGCTGTTCGCTTCCAACATTTTAAGACACAGAAGACACACCGGTCTTTCTTCGTCTCCACCTCAGTTACAGTGAAGCCAAGCTCTGCATACACTTCGTCATATTTCCTTGTTTTAGTTTTCGGTTGACTTTTGTTGGTCTCATTGTCTTCGTCTCTCTCCATGTCGTCTCTTGAGGGTTTGTTCAGTACACTTAATATCATTGCTCTGTGATATCTTGTTATGCCCCCCCCTCCCCCCAGGCACCGCACTATTTGAGAAGTACTACACTAGAGCAGCATATCTAAAAGAGGCAGATACTGCAGACTCTACATAGTTGAGATGGCTCCCCGGAACAGTATCATTTCAGTGCCACCCCCCCCCCCATTAATGTAATGGTTAAGGCTAAGAAAACTGCTTTACCTGATTTGTCAGAAGTTATGAAGAAAACCAACTACACTGTAAATTCTTCAAACGTGATTGTTATTTGATGCTGCATCCCCCCCCTTTTTATAATTTTTTTTTTACAAAAGGTATTTGTAAGGCGGCACGGTGGCTTAGTGTTTAGCACGTTCGCCTCTCAGAACTAGGGATTCCTGGATCGAATCCCCATCTGGGTGGAGTTTCCATGTTCTCCCCGTGTCCGCGTGGGTTTCCTCCGGGTTCTCCGGTTTCCTCCCACAGTCCAAAAACATGGATTAAGTCAATTGAGTTCTCCAAATTGCCCCATAAAGAGTGTGTGTGTGATTGAGTGTGTGCCCAGCGATGGATTGGCGCCCTGTCCTGGGTCTATCCGCCCAGCGCCCGAAACATTCTCCCCTGGATGGGCATGGGGAACCCCACCGCGACCCTAATAGAGGACAAAACGGGAGATAATGAATGAATGAATGAATGAACAGGTGTTTGTTAAAGAGATGTGTCTTCAGTAGTTTCTTAAAACTGCTTAGTGATTCTGCCTTACGGACGGAGTTGGGAAGATGGTTCCACCATTTTGCAGTGGTGAACGCCACAGAGTAAGAACGAGCTCCTCGGTGAGGTGGAATCATCACGGGAGCGAAGTGAACGAGTCGGAGTGTATTTTGAAATGATAAAGTGAAGGTAGGAGGGAGAAGATCCAGAAATGGTTCTGTAGGCCAGGTACTATTGTACCTCATCCCCTCTTACCCTAAAAACCCCTAACATATTCTGTGTATGTTGCAAACTTCCTCCTCTTTACCAAACTGGGGCACTGATCCGCCCGTTCAAAGCCGTCGACTCAAACAGCAGCCTTTGGAAAGCAAACCTGCACGAAACAATGGAGCGTTTTTCCTCGCGCACACCATGCAGCATGGAAGAACAATAATCCTGCTTGTAATGATGGCTTCCTGGCACGATGCCCGCTCCCCCGTGAGGAACGGCTAGAACTCCTGTGAGAGGCACTCAGCCGCTCGATTATTGGACGCCTCCCATAGCACCACTCAAGTTCCTGTATCTCAGTGTGTCAACAAGCTAATGAGCCAACTGAGAACCGCCTGATAAACGTGTCTATTTAATTGAAAAAGTAGTAAAACTCGACTAGTAATAATTACGTGCTAAAATTAAAAAAAACGGAAGAATTGGAATTTGGGGGCTGGAGACATGTTGATTTGCACGAATGAATGACTTGGCAGGGAGAATGAGATTGTGTCACATGACCGCTTCAGGAGGATTTGAAAACGTGGGCGGTGTGTTTCCATCCCTGCGTGAAGAAGTGGGTCTGCTAAATGCCATTCACTTAAACAGAAGCGTCATTAGAACCGATTTGTTAGGTCATGTGACCAAGTAAGACGTGCTCCACTAAAAAATCATTTTTATCTCAATCAGTACAGACCATGACAAATTCACTCCAGGGTTCTGTTTCCCATAATCCCTCAGCATCTTTATGAAAGCTTGCGCGGTTGTTGTTGTGTACGTGTGTGTGTATGTGTGTGTGTATATATATATATGTATATGTATATGTATGTATATATATATATATGTATATATATATATGTATATGTATGTATATGTATATATATATGTATATGTATGTATATGTATATATATATGTATATGTATGTGTATATATATATATATATATATATATATATATATATATATATATATATATATATATATATATATATATATATATATATATATATATATATATATATATATATATATATATATATATATATATATATATATATATATATATATATATATATATATATATATATATATATATATATATATATATATATGTATGTATGTATGTATGTATATATGTGTGTGTGTGTATATATATATATATATATATATATATATATATATATATATATATATTTATTCATTCATTTATTATCTTCCGCTTTATCCTCTATTAGGGTCGTGGGGGGTGTTCCCCATGCCCATCCAGGGGAGAACGTTTCGGGCGTCGGGCAGATACACCCAGGACAGGGTGCCAATCTATCACTGGGCACACACTCACTCACAAACACACTCTATATGGGGCAATTTGGAGAACTCAATTGCCTTGATCCATGTTTTTAGACTGTGGGAGGAAACCGGAGAACCCGGCGGAAACCCACGTGGACACGGGGAGAACATGGAAACTCCACCCAGATGGGGATTCGAACCAGGAATCCCTAGTGCTGAGAGGCGAACATGCTAACCACTAAGCCACCGTGCCACCTGTATGTATATGTATATATATATATATATTAATGGTGTGATTAGGTGTAGTGATTAGCCTGTTCTTCTCCCAGTACTGGGGATCCAGGTTCGAATTTTGATCTGGGTTTTTCCAGGTTCTCTCTCCGGGTTCCCCAGTTTCCTCCCACAGTCCAAAAACATGAATTGGCTTCATGAGTTGCCCCCATCTCGTATGTGTGTGTGTGAGTGAGTGTGTACCCAGTGATGGATTGGTGCTCTGTTCTGGGTGTGCTCTGTTCTGCCCAGCGCCTAAACGTTCTCCCCTGGATGGGCATGGGAGATAGATGTTCTCTTGTTTTTTGATGTGTCAGCATTTCTGCGTCTGTCCGAGGTGAGTCAGGGCTACAATCTGCTTCCTCTGAAGGAGCCGCCGCTCTGACTGTGTCCATCACTTCTATGGCTCCTGGAGTTCCTCCAAAGCAAATTCATCAGGCCGTAAAGGTTCCGTTGTGTTTAAACAGGGAACAGATCCAAACTGTTGCTATAAAAGATGAAAGCATTAAATCAAAAGAAATGAAAAATTAGAATTCTGCAGCAGTTTTAAGACCTCACATTGAAACTGAGGGGCGGAGCCGGAATCAGGAGCCAGAAAACATCGAGCCAAACAAACATGTTCTATTGACTTCACTTGAAACTAATTTTAATAATAAGTTGTGACCTGTGTGAGAGTTCTGCAGGGTGGTGTAGTGGTGAGCACATCCACCTGTCAGTGCTGGGTGTCCAGGCTTAAATCCTGATGTGGGTGGAGTTACCATGTTCTCCCCATGTATGTGTGGGCTTTCTCCGGGTTCTCTGGTTATGTCCCACAGTCCAAAAAGATGGATTCATGGTAAATTCCATCCATTCATTATATTCCTCTACTAGTGTTGTTGGGGGTGGGTGGGGGGGTAAATTGGCTGCTCTAAATTGCCCCTATGTATTGTGTGTGTCTGTGTGAGTGTGTGCCCAGCATGAAGACTGTGCCCCCCTTTGTGACCCTAGTAAAGCATTAAGTGGAAGATGGTGGATTCGATGGATGGAGGAGAGTTCCGTTCTCCTCTCAGTGCTAGTGATTCCCGGTTCGAATCCCAATCTTGGTGGAGTTTCCATGTTCTCCCCGTGTCCGTGTGGGTTTCCTCAGGGTTCTCCAGTTTCCTCCCACAGTCCAACAACATGGATCAAGCTCAATTGAGTTCTCCAAATTGCCCCATATAGAGAGTGTCTGTGTGAGTGAGTGTGTGCCCAGGGATAGATTGGTGTTCTGTCCTGGGTGTATTTGCCCCATGCCTGAAACGTTCTCCCCTGGATGGGCATGGGACACCACACTGTGACCCTAGTAGAGGATAAAGCGGAAGATAATGAATGAATAATGGATTTGATGGATGGAGGAGACATCCTTTCTCCTCTCAGCTCTAGGGATTCCTGGTTCGAATCCCAATCTTGGTGGAGTTTCCATGTTCTCCCCGTGTCTGCGTGGGTTTCCTCCGGGTTCTCCGCTTTCCTCCCACAGTCCAAAAACATGGATCAAGGTCAATTGAATTCTTCAAATTGCCCCATAATGAGTGTGTTTGTGTGAGTGTGTGCCCAGTGATAGATTGGCATCCTGTCCTGGGTGTATCTGCCCAGCGCCCAAAACATTCTCCCCTGGATGGAACCCCCCCCACAACCCTAGTAGAGGATATAGCGGAAGGTAATGGATGGATGTTCTGAAAACCATGTATTTCGTCGTCAGCTGGCTCTGGTTCCCACAAGCGAGGACGGAATCTGCATATGAAACCTTTTTGCCTGCAGTGACCACGAGGCAATCTGACAACTCCGATTTGCTGATTGCCCTCGAAGAGGAAGCCTCAGGTTTTCCCGCGTGTGCGCGTTGGCATCCTCTCAGCTGCAGTAATATCATCTGGATCGCGGAAATTCCCTCATGTGATGTTTTTTGCGAATTGGATCTCGGTGCTGAAAGCGCTGATTAGAATTTATCTGCTCCGCTAAACACATTGTGGAGGCTGGTGGATGTGAAGCACCCGCTAAATGCACCCGGGTGATGCCAGGCGTGTGAAGTTTGACGGTTTCCCAGCCGCTGTGGCTAAGAGGAGACGGATGTCTCTTCTGAAGAGAGAACGGAACGCAACAAAGAACACAGTGAACTACAGTCTGTAATTGTAAAACTACAAAGTCCATCTAAAGGGATTCAAGAATTTTTATTGTCACATCACCTAGTACAGGCACGGTGGCTTAGTGGTTAGCACAACCGCCTCTCAGTGCTAGGGATTCCTGGTTCGAATCCCAATCTGGGTTTCCATGTTCTTCCCGTGTCTGCGTGGGTTTCCTCCGGGTTTTCCGGTTTCCTCCCTCAATCTAAAAACATTCTCCAAATTGCCCCATATAGAGTGTGAGTGAGTGTGCCCAGTGATAGATTGGTGCCCTATCCTGGGTGTATCTGTCAAGCGCCCGAGACGTTCTCCCCTGGATGGGCATGGGGAACCCCACCGCGACCCTAGTAGAGAACAAAGGTGGATGGATTACCTAGTATGGGTGTACCGGTGAGTGAAAAGCTTAGGCGCAGGTACCCGCTACTGTGCAAATGGCAATATTTGCAAGAATAAAAAATGGAATAAAATTAAAATATCTAAAAAAGAATGGACTTAAATAGAATGAAAAAGAAATGGGATATGGGAATGTCCAAGGGTGTTTGGGAAAGTCCATGGGTGCGGTGAAAAGTGCAAGTTGCAGAGTTTTTGCACAGTTTGGCAGATGGCAGTGGTGTGAGTTGGGCAGTACGCTGTTTTGCTGGCCGTTTCACAGTCTAGTTGCCTGGTCAGCTGTCTCTGAACCGGCTGGTTCTGGTCTTTAAGCCTCTGAGCCACCTTCCACTCAGCAACTATGAGAAGGTAGTGGCTTGGGTGAGTGGGGTCCTTCATGATACCTCTAGATTTCCTCAGGCAGCAGTTTGTGTATAGATCCCCAAGGTTTGGAAGCTAACCCCCGTTGATGTACTGCTCTGTTTGCACCACCCTCTGCAGGGATTTCCACTCAAGAGCACTACAGTTCTCAAAACCAGGTGGTAATGCTTCCTGTCAGGATGCCTTCCACACTACAGGTGTAAGTCTTGAGGATGCTGGGGGTTCAGACCAAACCTTCTTAGCCGTCTGAGGAAGTATAGGCGTTGTTGGGCCTTCTTTACCACCCATGTAGTGTGTTCCGTCAACGTCAGATCCTCGCTGATGTAAACACCAAGGAACTTGAAGCTGCTGACCTTTTCCACCGCAGTTCCATTGATGGAGATCAGCGAGTGTATCTGCTGCTTTCTGAAGTCCACGATGGTAGGTGGAGGAGATGATGGAGCTCCTGTGTGTTGGTTGAACATCAGTTCTGATCAGAGAATGGAGGATGGGACACCAGCAAAGCAATGTACTGTAGAATTGCCACTTTAGGTTGCAACTCTGTGGGACCGGTTTCCTGGAGGTGTACAGTCATGGCCAAAAGTTTTGAGAATGATACAAATATTATATTTTCACATGAACTGCTGCCCTCTGGTTTTTATGTGTGTTTGTCAAATGTTTTGATCACATACAGAAATATAATTGCAATCAGATTATAAGTAAAAAAAGCTTTTATTGACCCTTCTTCAGGACCTCTGCAATTCTCCCTGGCATGCTCTCAACTTCTGGCCCAAATGCTGACTGATAGCAGTCCATTCTTGCACAATCAATGCTTGCATTTTGTCAGGATGTGTAGTTTTTTTTTGTTCACCCGTCTCTTGATGATTGAGCACAAGTTCTCAATGGGATTAAGATCTGGGGAGTTTCCAGGCCATGGACCCAAAATCTCTATGTTTTGTTCCCTGAGCCATGTACTGTGGTCAGACCTTTATCCATGGCTCTGCCGAAGCACTGTGGCTATGATGAATACAGGTTGGAGTCTGTATATTGGTTGGACTGGCGGTCCTGCAGAACCCCCTTAATGGACTTACATATAGTTTTTCCATTTGTTAAATATAGTCACCCGATCTCGACACTATCACATTGTCCTACACTGTTGCTGCCTGGCCGCCCAACTGAGTCTTGGTCCTCCCAAGGTTTCTTCCTTAACGGAGTTTTTTCTTGCCACTGTCGCTTTGGCTTGCTCTTTGGGGGTGACAATGTACTGTTGTAAAAAAGCTCTATATACAGTATATAAAGAAGTTGAACTTAAACTCTGGCTTTAACGATAAACACAATGTGAAGGCTGGTGGATGTGAAGCACCCGCTAAATGCACCCGGGTGATGCCAGGCGCCACGAGTGTGAAGTTTGCCGGTTCCCCAGCCGCTGTGGCTAAGAGGAGACGGATGCCTGTTTTGAAGAGGGAGGGAACGGAGCGCAGAGTGAGAGAGCTGGATGGGCGGATAATTGCGGCTGGACATCAGCAGGAGAGGACAAATTGATGATGAGAAGGGGGAGAACCGGAGAGCAGCTTTGTAAAGAATCAGCTAGGAGTTATCTCCTGTCTCCTGATTGATTTAGCTGTGAATTGTTGCCAGGCTTCTGAAGCAGCACCCCGGGGGCTGGAGCTTTAAGTGGAGGGGCAGAATAGAGAGACACAAAATGCCTGAGTGAAAAAAAAGCTGAAAGAGCATGAGAGTGGTCGAGGTGAGATAAGGGGATTCTTACTGCAAGTGCTTCACCGCGAGCGGGTTTCAGTTGGCAAGGAAATCGTCTTTGTGTCCAATTATCAGTAGGAAGGGCCGTTATTGAAGATGAGCCCTTATAAACGAGCCAATGAGATGCGGGATAATCAGCGTCTCTGGTTAATATGGCAGACAGAGGACGGGGAAGTTTGAACGATGCATTTCTAAACACGTCTTTAACATTCTATAAACACTCGGGCAAAGGAGAACCCAGCAAGTCCAACTCCGGATGAGTGCTTTACAGACAAAACTGGAATTGTCTGATGGGCAGGAGGCCCAGTCGGGGAGTTCCCCATTACTGCTGCGACAGGGCCATCTACTGGTTGTTTAAGGGGTGGCAGGATGGTGGGGCAAGCTCTTAGCTTTCCCAGTTGGAACAGAGGTGACAATAGAATAAAATAAATAGCCTTTATTTTCACTATACACAAGTTAAATAAGATTTAAAAAACATAGAAAGCTTGTTTCTGAGGGGAGACTTCAGGTCTTCTGTGACTCTGTGTGCGACTGTTTGACTGACTGTCTCGCTGTGAATGACTCTCGCTGTTGCTGACTGTGTCACTGACACTGACTATGTCTCTTCCTGACGGTCTCTATCTGACTGTCTCACTGATTGTTGCTGACTGTTGTTGTCGCTGACTGTGTGGCTGACTGTTGATGTCGCTGACTGGGTTGCTGACTTGTTGTCGCTGAATGTTGATGTCGCTGACTGTGTGGCTGACTGTTGATGTCGCTGACTGTGTGGCTGACTGTTGTTGTCGCTGACTGTGTGGCTGACTGTTGATGTCGCTGACTGTTGTTGTCGTTGACTGTGTTGCTGACTGTTGTTGTCACTGACTGGGTTGCTGACTTGTTGTCGCTGAATGTTGTTGTCACTGACTGTGTTGCTGACTGTTGTCGCTGACTGTTGTTGTCGCTGACTGTTGTTGTCACTGACTGTGTTGCTGACTTATCGCTGACTGTTGTTGTCACTGACTGTGTTGCTGACTGTTGTCGCTGACTGTTGTTGTCGCTGACTGTTGTTGTCACTGACTGTGTTG
>JAFMOD010000943.1:171109-232474 GCA_019802435.1 Corydoras maculifer
TGACTGTTGTTGTCGCTGACTGTGTTGCTGACTTGTTGTCGCTGACTGTTGTTGTCGCTGACTGTGTTGCTGACTTGTTGTCGCTGACTGTTGTTGTCGCTGACTGTGTTGCTGTGTCGCTGATTGTGTGGCTGACCGTGTCGCTGATTGTGTAGCTGACTGTGTCGCTGATTGTGTGGCTGACTGTTGTTGTCGCTGACTTGTTGTCGCTGACTGTTGTTGTCACTGACTGGGTCGCTAATTGTGTGGCTGACTGTGTCGCTGATTGTGTGGCTAACTGTGTCGCTGATTGTGTGGCTGACTGTTGTTGTCGCTGACTGTGGCTGACTGTTGTCGCTGACTGTGTCGCTAATTGTGTGGCTGACTGTGTCGCTAATTGTGTGGCTGACTGTGTCGCTGATTGTGTGGCTGACTGTTGTTGTCGCTGACTGTTGTTGTCGCTGACTGTGGCTGACTGTTGTTGCTGACTGTGGCTGACTGTCACTGTCGCTGACTGTCGCTGATTGTGTCGTTGACTGACTGTCTCGATGTAAATGACTTACTCGAATGACTGTTGCTGACTGTCGCTCTCTCTGACTGACTGTGTAACTGACACGGACTGACTGTCTCGATGTAAATGACTTGTCTATCTGTTGCTTGCTGACTTGTTGCTCTCTGACTGTCTCGCTGATTGACTGCGTAGCTGACAGTGTCACTGTCGCTGACTGCGTCTCTAACTGTCGCTGTCGCGGTCACTGGATGTGTCGCTGACTGACTGTGTATCTGACAATATTGTATTTTGCACATTGTGTAACCTACGTACTGAACATCCCAAAATGCTCTGATTACTTCCTCGGTACATGTTGTATCATCTGTATGGTTCCTCATGTTTGTACTCGTGTGTTTCCTGCGTTCTGGTGTTGACCTGAAGTTCTATGTAGCACTTTGATCTCATGTTGTTATGAATGAGACATGGTGTTCTTCATTGTCATGTCTACCATTCATTCATTATCTTCCACTTTATCCTCTATTAGGGTCACGGGGGGGGTTCCCCATGTCCATCCAGGGGAGAACATTTCGGGCGCTGGCAGATACACCCAGGACAGGGCGCCAATCTATTGCTGGGCACTCACACAGACACTCTCTATATGGGGCAATTTGGAGAACTCAATTGACTTGATCCATGTTTTTGGACTGTGGGAGGAAACCGGAGAACCCGGAGCAAACCCACATGGACACGGGGAGAACATGGAAACTCCACCCAGATGTGGATTCGAACTGGGAATCCCTAGTGCTAAGAGGAGAACGTGCTGACCACTAAGCCACCATGCCGCCATGTCTACCATCAATAATGAAATGAATGTGGTTTCACAAACAAAACAAATCTAGAAATAATGTTATGACATCACAATGGTTTGTCCAATCACAGACAGAGAAACCGTAGTTGAGTGATGGACCGAGGCAATTTGTTTTCTTTTGATTCACTCCTTCCTGCTGAATGTAAACAAGGCCACTGTCTCAGACAAGATAAATGAGTCCCGCAGCACTCGCGCCTCGTCTCCTCCTCTCGCGCTCTCGCTCTCTCTCTCTCGCTCTCTCTCTCTCGCTCTCTCTCGTCTCACATCGTTATTTCTCTGCGGCGCTGGCGATCCCCACACTCTTAATGAGTCACTCCAGAAAAATAGAACCGGCAAAATTACAAATCTCTGACGAGCGGCGCCCAGACGAAACACACCGCCAAGCGGGAACGTCACAAGAACCGTCGCGGAACGTCGGCGTACGAGGTCGGCGAAGATAAACCGCCCCTAACAGATAAGCTTAATCTCCCGCTCAACAAGGCTCGGGTCCGCCAGCGAGATGACCCAAATTGGATCATTAAATTCCGCGGCTGTACGGGCGCAGAGGGAGGGAGAAGCCTCTCCCGGGCTTTTTGTTTTGTTCTGTCTCTGAAGTTCAATTACAGAACAGTAAATGAATTAAAGGGAACAGCGAAGTGTGTGTGTGTGTGTGTGTGTGTGTGTGTGTGTGTGTGTGTGTGTGTGTGTGTGTGTGTGTGTGTATGGGGGGGGGTGGCGTAGGGGACTCGTACTGTAAGTTTATATGTTCTTCACAGGGCGCGTCGGCGACGGCCTCCTCATTCGCATTCAGTTTGCCCTGATGCTGCTCCCCACGTCTTTATCTCTGTCTGCGGGAGACAAGATGGCCTACCGCCAAGGCCTAATGGACTTTTGGAAAACAGAGAAAATAATATATCACTAAGGCAGCAGGAAGTGCGCGAGAGGCAGACAGTCAGCAAAGGCTTTCAGATGTGTCCTCTAGGGCTGCGTTTAGTATCCGAGTGAATGGCTCCATCTGATCTGAGAATGCGACAATCTACCTGATCTCTCCGTCTCTCTCCGTCTCTCTCTCTCTGTATGGTTTTGTCTCTGTCTGCGGTTTGTTTCAGACTGTATCCCTTACGCTCTGTATCTCTTACTGTCCTGTCTTTGTCTCCTTCCTTCTCGCTCTCTCGTTTCATATTTACATACACCTGCGTGAGGTATTCTTTCGCTTTATTTGGAGTGAGCTAACTGGTGGGACCAATTTAAAATGATTTGCCTGTCAGGGTTCGAAGCACGTAATGATATTAGAAGGAAAAACACGGTTCTTTTCCTCGAGCCTCCCCGCGTCCCCACTGTAGCTGCCTGGATGCCGACACGAGCGGCTTTCATTTGCTGAAGATAATAAAGTAAAATGAAATGTTGCACCGAGTGCTTTGGTGTAAATGTAGTTAGTGGGGCGTCGGTGCCACGTCCACTCATTCAGAGGCTTCGGTGTACCGTAAACTCATATTAAGACTCATGTAGGTTGTTTGTTGGGGTTCTGCGAATTTCACAAGAACACAGCGCACCGTGTGAAAACACCCGTCTGGGGTTTGATGGCGTTCGCGTCTTGGACAAAAGGACCTGCATGTTGCTGAGTGGTGTTTTGCTTTTATCCGGTATAGTGATGGAGGTCTGCAGGAAAAAGGACTCTGAAACAATATAAATGAAGCATCAGGGCGTGTCCTCAACTGGAGCCACGTAGAATGTAAGATATTTGTGGGAATCATAGCCGACATACTGCTCATGTTTCAATGATGCAGCTGGTTGGTATACTCATAGCCAAAAACAATGGCATCTTGGTGTTTTAATATAAATATAATATTTATTATTTATTTTATGGGTGGCATGGTGGCTTAGTGGTTGGCACATTCGCTTCTTAGCGCTAGGGATTCCCGGTTGAATCCCCATCTGGGTGGAGTTTCCATGTTCTCCCCATGTCTGCATGGGTTTCCTCCGGGTTCTCCGGTTTCCTCCCACAGTCCAAAAACATGGATCAAGTCAACTGAGTTCTCCAAATTACCCCATATAGTGTGTCTGTTTAAGTGAGTGTGTGCCCAGCGATAGATTGGCACCCTGTCCTGGGTGTATCTGCCCAGCGCCCGAAACGTTCTCCCCTGGATGGGCATGGGGAACCCCCCCCCCCCCGCGACCCTAATATAGGATAAAGAGGAAGATAATGGATGAATGATTATTTTTTTTATAATAATATAAATAATATAATTATTATTGATGAGATGTAATCATTAATAAATAATAATGAGAATTTATATAAATGTTTATATTTATTTATTTTATATATATATATATATATATATATATATATATATATATATATATATATATATATATATATATATATAGTGTTACACTCTCCCTGGCCTGCTATAATAAAGGGGGCAGATAGTGCAGGTTACTCAGTCGAGGGGACTCCCTGGAACAGCAGCATTTTAGTACCGCAGAGCTGCTTTAATAATGTATTATTAATCAATAAATATTAAATTTTCACATTTTTTGGTAATTAGGACTAAAAATGGACGTAGTTGCTGGTACAGGTGATCTAAACCCAATTTTTCAGATCAACAGAGCAGAATCTGAGCCTCAAAAGCCTTCAAACATTCAACTGTAATATAAGGAACTGATTAATAGGCGGGCGGCATGGTGGCTTAGTGGTTAGCATGTTCTCCTCTCAGCACTAGGGGTTCGAATCTCAATCTGGGTGGAGTTTCCATGTTCTCCCCGTGTCCATGTGGGTTTTCTCCGGGTTCTCCGGTTTCCTCCTACAGTCCAAAAACATGGATCAAGTCAAATGAATTCTCCAAATTGCCCCATGTAGAGTGTGTCTGTGTGAGTGAGTGTGTGTCCAGTGATAGATTGGTGCCCTGTCCTGCAGTATCTGCCCAGCGCCTGAAACGTTTTCCCCTGGATGGGCATGAGGAACCCCCCCGTGACCCTAGTACAGGATTAAAGCGGAACATACTACAAGCATGCAGGGACAAATCCACCGAAAGAGATTCTTTGAATCCTAAAAATTCACAAACATGAGGTCCTGCTTTGGAGAAACCTTCTGCTGGCCGTTTGATTGGCTGCTTGTTGTGTGTGCATGTAAGAGCTTGGAGTTGCCCCGGTGGGAGTTTGCGGGCCATTGTGAGTGTGCGGGGGATAAAACGCTGCATAAACCATCAGGGCAAATCTAAATATACTGAAGTGTGTCTGGAAAAGTGGGTGGAGGGTTGGACTCTGGCTTTTATGCCTGTGAAGTGTGATGGTGTGCATGTCTCTGTGTGAGCGCAGCCTGCCGTGGCTTTGTGAATACGAGATCACATGTCTGAACAGCCTCGTACTGTATGTGTACCAGCGTCGGTGTGTGTGTGTGTGTGTGTGTGTGTGTGTGTGTGTTCTGACAGCAGCATGGCTTCTTTTCCGCTCAGAGCGACGTCATGTGTGATCCCAGCCGTCAGCTCTCAGACACGGGGGACATCTTTGACCCGTTGTTGGAATACTGCGTCTCCTTCTCTAACATGAGCTGCATAATGCGCCTCCATGTGAGACGAACTGGGTCAGAGGATAAGCACTCTAAATGATACCTCTTCCTGGTTCTACGTAACCAGGCCTCGCACCGTGGGTCAGAACCACAGAATCAGTCCGAACACTTTTACAACTCGTATTTTTGAAACTCATTAAATGGGTCATTTCGGTCCTTAAATCTGTTTGGCTCAGCCATTCGTCCTGCTGTGACATCATAAGGCAATAAGGTACAAGAGGGCGTGGCATTATTGTGAATAAATCACCGGAAAGAGTTGTTACATCACCGGCCTGAAGCGTAGAGGGGTAATGTTACACCTCTTTCCCGTGAATTATTCACAATAATACATAACTAGGGTGCGGTAGCTCAGTGGTTAGGGCGTTAGGCTATCAATCTGAAGGTTGGTGGTTCAATTCCCAGGTTCACTGATGTTACCAATGTGGGTTCTTGAACAAGACCCCTAACCCTCATTGCTCCAGGGGGCGCTGTATCAACCCTGTGTTCTGACTCCGACCAAGTTGGTATATTTGTAAGTTTATCCATTTATTATCTTCCGCTTTATCCTCTATTAGGGTCGCGGGGGGGGTTCCCCATACCCATCCAGGGGAGAACGTTTCGGGCGCTGGGCAGATACACCCAGGACAGGGCAGCAATCTATCCCTGGAAACACACTCGCTCACACAGACACACTCCATATGGGGCAATTTGGAGAATTCAATTTACCTTGATCCATGATTTTGGACTGTGGGAGGAAACCGGAGAACCCGGAGGAAACCCACGCAGACACAAGGAGAACATGGAGACTCCACCCAGATGGGGATTCAAACCGGGAATCCCCAGTGCTGAGAGGAGAACATGCTAACCACTAAGCCATCGTGCCACCCCAAATTTGTAAATCACTCTGGATAATTGACCAAAAAAATTACTGGGGGTCCAGGGGGAGAACGTCCTGGCAGACACACCCAGGACAGGGCTCCAATCCATCGCTGGGCATACACTCACTCACACACACTACATAGGGGCAATTTACAGCATTCAATTCACCTAGAATCCGTGTTTCTGGACTGTGGGAGGAACCTAGAGAGAACCCACTCAGACACAAGGAGAACATGTGAAGATACACCCAGGACAGGACGCCAATCTATCACTGAACACTAACTCACACAGACACACACAAACACACACTATATGGGGCAATTTGGAGAATTCAATTGACCTTGATCCATATTTTTGGACTGTGGGAGGAAACCAGCAACAAAAACAATGGTTCCACTGTACTTTAAATTGTGTTCTATTAATGGAAATACAGATATAATATAAACAGCTAGCCGATTCCTGATCAGCAACAAACCAGCTGTTGTTTATAAACTGTGTTCTGTAATTTGGCCACTAGATGGCAGTTTTTGATTGGGAGAGAAAGCGATTCTCAGTGATCAACGTTCAAAGACGGACTAGATTACGTTGCGGAAGAGCAGATTATTAACAATTTTGCTTTCAGTAAACACATTTATTGAAACCGGAATCCTGTTACTCAGCACTTTAAAAACCGGACCGTATTACGTCATGAAGACCAGATTATTAACAATGTAGTTTATAAATAAATGTAACGCATTGTAATCATTTTATAAAAGCAATAAGGCGGGCGCGGGTGGCACGGTGGCTTAGTGGTTAGCACGTTCGCCTCTCAGCGCTAGGGATTCCCGGTTCGAATCGCAATCTGGGTGGAGTTTCCATGTTCTTCCCGTGTCCGCATGGGTTTCCTCCGGGTTCTTCGGTTTCCTCCCACTGTCCAGAAACATGGATCAAGGTCAATTGAGTTCTCCAAATTGCCCCATATAGAGTGTGCCTGTGTGTGTGAGTGTGTGCCCAGCGATAGATTGGCGCCCTGTCCTGGGTCTATCTGCCCAGCGCCCAAAACATTCTCCCCTAGATGGGCATAGGGACCATCTTGCTTTAATAACAGTGACAATAACACTCTTTTTTAAGTCTGTACGTCCCACACCATCTTCTTTGTCCTTTAGATCCAGTGGTGAGTTATAAGGTGACTGTGGACAGGGTTCCGCGGGCATGCGGTGCTTTCACTTTAATAAACAGCCGAGAAATTCACTTCCAAAAGTGGAGTCAGCAGCAATAAAGCTGGTTGGGAGTTGATTAGCAGTGACACCCTGTAGGCTCCTCGTTCTAATCGACGGGGAGAGATGATTTAGGAAATAATGCACAAACTTCTCCATCCCATCCCGATATCAAGGGCGCGGTCCGATCTCCTTTCATGCTCCGTGTCCCGGCCTGTGCGGTTCCGAGCGGCAGATCTCTGTGCATGGTTTATTTTATTATCTGCATCACTTACTCAAAGCAGCGGATTGAATTATAGGTTCCAAACTGTCCGAAGCCGCCGAAATAAAGCGCTTTAATCATCATTTCCATATTGTTATTGTGCGCCTGAGCTCCGCGATGCGCGATGCGCTGTGAGGAGCCGGTGGGAGGATCCGCATTTCTCTTCCTGAGGCTGAGAAATCCACAGAATGAAAGCCGGTGGGGGTGCAGGGGTCTGCGCTTGGCACACATCCACATTGTGAGCTTTGCACCGAGCGATGTGAGGATAGCTAAACAAAGGCTGAGCGAGAAAACCACAATATTTATCAGAATCTCCGAATAGTGGGATGTTCAGGAAACAGTGGGGGGGGGGGGGTGGCACTGAGGAGGCTGGAGGAAAGTGGAGTGCTGTCTGTTGGGTTTTGTTGATGGAAGCGGTTAGGGCCCTGGATTTGAACAGGATTGCGGTGGGGGGGTGGCAAGGATTCAACACATGTATGTACAGAGCTGCAGCTGAGCTCCCTCTATTGGACACTTCAGTTATATTCAGTTTTTTAAATTGTAAGTTCTTGTAGATTAAACATTTAAATTCACATTTCTTCATGATATTTACCTAACAAGCAAGCGGCCATGTTTATATACGTATGAATGTATATACTCTCACCAGCTATTTTATTAGGTACACCTCATTGTTTCTCCACTGATCATATAGATGGACTTTGTAGTTCTACAGTTTATTTCTGAAGTCCAGTTTTGTAGTTCTTCTACATACTCAGTTCATTAATGATCAGGATCAGGTGGTGGACGATGGTACGAGTGGATCAGACCCCTGTAAGGTTCTCTGTCCAGCAGCACACACTCACACACCTACACCACCATGTCAGTACGACTGCAGTACTAAAAACCATCCAGCACTTTACATTACACAACATTGTGTAGTCCTTCTGTTTCTCTACATACTTCAGAAAGGTCACAGCAGAGATATCAGGGTGGTGGATGATTCAGTACTGCGGTGAAACTGACATGGTGGTGTAAGTGTGATAGTGTGGAACACAGCAGTGCTGCTGAACAGAAAACACAACACCAATCAGAACGTACAGGTGTCCACTCGCACCATCATCCACCACCCTAATAATACCTGCTCTGTGGGGGGTCCTGATCATCAGAGAACAGAGTATGTAGAGAAACAGATGGACTACAGAATGGAACCGTAGAACTACAAAGTCCATCTGTATGGACTAATAAACATGCTGTACATACATGTGTGTGTGTGTGTGTGTATAAATAAATAAATAAATAAACACATGGATCACCACTTGGTTGTGTGTATAATAAACATACAGTACATACGTGTGTGTGTGTGTGTGTGTAAATAAATAAATAAATAAACACATGGATCACCACTTGGTTGTGTGTATAATAAACATACAGTACATACGTGTGTGTGTGTGTGTGTGTGTGTGTATACATAAACACATGGATCACCACTCAGTTGTGTGTATAATAAACATACAGTACATACGTGTGTGTGTGTGTGTGTGTGTGTGTGTCCCCCCCCCCCCCCCCCCCCCCCCCCCCCCCCCCCCCCCCCCCCCCCCCCCCCCCCCCCCCCCCCCCCCCCCCCCCCCCCCCCCCCCCCCCCCCCCCCCCACTCGATAAGGTGTCAGCTGCTCAACAGTCCATCGTCGTCTTTGTCTAATACTCCTCCACATGATGCGCCGTGCATTTTTAACAGAAGGCAGATCTGGAGTCAGGAAGGTCAGTCAGACACCCTCACTCCAAATTCCAATTCACGCCTGCTTATACAGGTCGCTGTGTGCAATGATGCACCTCATATCAGGAGGATCGTGGGTTTGCTGATCTCTCATATATGTGTGTATATATATATATATATAAATGGTAGAATATATATATATAAATTTTATAGGTTCCAAACTGCTTTAATCGTCATTTCCATATAATATATCCATCCATTATCTTCCACTTTATCCTCTACTAGTGTCGGGGGAGGGGGGGGGGGATGTTCCCCATGCCCATCCAGGGGAGAACGTTTCGGGAACTGGGCACACACTCACTCACACAGCGACACTCTATATGGGGCAATTTGGAGAATTCAATTCACCTTGATCCATGTTTTTGGACTGTGGGGGGAAACCGGAGAACCCGAAGGAAACCCACGCGGACACAGGGAGAACATGGAAACTCCACCCAGATTGGGATTCGAACTGGGAATCATGTATCATAGATTTTATAATAAAAGTGTTATCCCGTCAGTCCTGTGCGACCCTTGGTTTCATGGCGAGGGGATTTTCTGAGGTAGATTAGTTTGTCTTTCTGCAGACATTGCCTCGCGCCACCCCTACGATGTTTGGGGTGGGGAACCACGACGTGGCATCATGCATACTACGTATTGAGACATACTGTGTAGGAGGAGAGGGGGGCTTGTATTTAATTATAATGTATTTAGGTTTAATGCAGACATCTCATTATCTTCCACTTGACCATAAACTAGGGCCGGGGGGGGGGATGTTCCCCATGCCCATCCAGGGGAAAAGGTTTCGGGTGCTGCGCAGATACACCCAGGACAGGCCGCCAATCTATCACTGGGCGGCACGCACTCACTCACTCACACAGACACAGGATGTTTGGGGCAATTTAGAGCATTCAGTTTACCATGAATCCATGTTTTTGGGAGGAAACCGGAGAACCCAGAGAAAACCCACACAGACGGGGTAGTGACCATGGAAACTCGACCCAGTGTTTCTCCGCCTCTCCATCCATCCGCCTCTCTCTCGGGGATCTAGATTGGGATTTAAACCCCAATGAGAGAGAGGCGGATGTGTATTTAAATGCCACTTATTTAACGGTAACATTTTTTTAAAACCTGGATCCAAAATGGTTTGGGAAAAAAAATATTAACGTGAAAAAATAAAAGTGGCGCTTCAGAAGGTTAAAAAGGACTTTAATCCCTTTAGTTAAAACTTATAAAGCTGTACGCTTTTATCCAGGAGCGCGCCGGCCTTTGTGTGAGAAACACTCGTGGATCGTTTGGCTTCCCCGCCGTCCACTTTTCAGGAGGATTATTTATGACTCCAGTGTGTTGGAAGGAAAGATCAAAGCAGAACAGAGGCTTATATGTATCCTCAATTTCAAGGTTGGATTTTCTATTACGGTGCATGTGAGCAGTGAGCACTTGAGGAGGGAACAAGACGAGCGTAATGGAGAGTTGGATGGAGAGGATGGGTGTGGACAGCTGCGGCGTTCACAGTCCAGCAGCAGCTCTTCACTCGACGCTCTGTTATCGCCACACAGATGTTTTTTTTTTTTCCCCCGGCTTTTCAGATGAACAATCTCTTGACAAGAGCCAGTTGTTGTGTGTGATGTGGAACGTCGGCAGTGCTTTTAGTTCAGCCTCCTGGAATACTGTTGTTTTCTTCTTCACCAAAATCTCAGATACTGATGGGTTTACTTCTCAGCGGTGCGTCCATCTTTTCGTCATCGTCTTTTTGAGTGCGGTGCCGATTAGATCCCATATTCCGTATATAAATATAAAAATCTGAAATAAACGGCACCTCCACTCTAAAGGATGTGCAGCAAAGGGATCCAGGGATCAATGGTTTGAATTGTACGCAAGCCGAACCCATTATCACCTTAAACCCAGGGACAGCAGACTGTGTGTACATACAGTCTGTATATATGAGGAAAATGGAACGGGGTCGTTTAAACAGAGGTCATGAAAATGCCCCCATCCACCCGGGAGTGAAATAAATGTAAAGAAATGATGCAGGTGGTGTAGCAGTCTAAAGGCAGGTGTGTGTGTGTTTCAAGGATTCAAGTATTTTATTTGTCATTTCCATCCATCCATCATCTTCCACTTTATCCTCTATTAGGGTCGCGGTGGGGTTCCCCATGCCCATCCAGGGGAGTAAGTTTCGGGCGCTGAACAGATAGACACAGGACAGGGCGCCAATCTATTGCTGGGAAGACTCTCACTTACACAGACACACACTACATGGGGCAATTTGGAGAATTCAATTGACTCGATCCATGTTTTTGGACTGTGGGAGGAAACCGGAGAACCCGGAGAAAACCCACGCAGACACAGGGAGAACATGGAAACTCCACCCAGATGGGGTTTCGAACCGGGAATCCCTAGTGCTGAGAGGAGAACATGCTAACCACAAAGCCACAGTGCCGCCTTATTTGTCATTTGTTATGTTCAAAGAAGCAGCCAGGAGCCAGCGGATGTTCCCAAAAATATTTAACGCGCAATATTGAAAATAAAGTGTAAAATATCAAACAATAACAAATATGGATGATAGCAACTCGTTGCTGTCCTCCCAGAGCTCTGCCCAAGTCCTCCTCTTCATCCCTATAAGTCCTTCAGGAGGACGTGAATTGCTTTTCTGTGTGTGTGTGTGTGTGTGCACCCCTCCAGACAACAGCCAATCTATTACTGGGCACACACTCACTCACACTGACACACACACACTCTATATGGGGCAATTTGGAGAATTCAATTGACCTTGATCCATGTTTTTGGACTGTGGGAGGAAAACGGAGAACATGGAGCAAGCGCATGAAGACATGGGGAAAACATGGAAACTCCACCCAGATTGGGATTCGAACCAGAATCTGTAGCGTTGAGAGGAGAACATGCCAACCACTCAGCCACTGTGCTGCCCTCTATAATATATATCAAATGCGCAACACTAAAAATTCAGTGTAAAATATCAAACAATAAAAAATATGGACAGGGCGCCTGTCTATCACTGTATGGGGCAATTTGGAGAACTCAATTGAGGTTGATCCGTGTTTTTGGACTGTGGGAGGAAACCGGAGAACCCGGAGGAAACCCACGTGGACACGGGGAGAACATGGAAACTCCACCCAGATTGGGATTCAAACCGGAAACTCTAGCGCTGAGAGGAGAACATGCCACCATGCCGCCCTATTTAAAATCACTTACTTGAAATTATTACACAGTGTTGTGTGTGTGTGTGTGTGTGTGTGTGTGTGTGTGTGTGTGTGTGTGTGTTTCACTGCATGGATGGCTTAAATGTGGAGAATTACATTTACATTGAGTCATTTAGCCGACACTTTTATCCAAAACACTACAGAATTATAATGCTGCACCCTTCCCCCTCCTTTTATTAATATTATTTTTTCCTCCACATCAGGTATTTGTTAAAAAGATGAATTAATTCCTGTGTGTAAGAACAGGAGGTAAACTCGATCACTCTATTTACATTTGCATTACATTACATTTAGTCATTTAGTAGATGCTTTTATTAAAAGCGACTTACAAGGTGAGCACAGGGTTAATCACAACATCCCTGGAGCAATGAGGGTTAAGGGTCTTGCTCAAGGACCCACATTGGTAACTTCAGTGGAGCTGGGATTTGGGGAACCCCCAACCTTCAGATTGATAGCCCTAACCACTGAGGTATTTCATCCATCAGTTTAAGTTACAGAAACTGTTTTGCGTTCACTCTCATGCAGATGATGATGTTGTGTAAGCATCTGCGCCGCCGCCGCTGGATCAGCCGAACCCACCGCTCACGACTGCGTTGCTTCCTCAGTCAACTTCATTTCCACAGAGCCGGCGCCTTTGAAATGTTCCACAGCCGTGAGCACGATCAGAACTCTGCGGCTCGATCTTAATCATGCTGTGCATGTCGGCCCAACAAAGGCGCGCACTAAACCAAAGGAGCTGTGCGTGACGGGGTGGGCTGGATCTCACGAAAATGAAAAGAAGTGTGTGCAGGTGTTGAAGTTGTGTTTTTGGTTCTCATAGTGAACAAGCAAAATATATTTAAAAAAATATTTTTTTAAAAACACCCCTATATCATCCATGCATCCATTATTTTCCGCTTTATCCTATATTAGGGTCGCGGGGGGGGGGGGTTCCCATGCCCATCCAGGGGTGAACGTTTCGGGCGCTGGGCAGATACACCCAGGACAGGACGCCAATCTATCACTGGGCACACACTCACTCACACGGACACACTCTATATGGGGCAATTTAGAGAAGTCAGTTGAACTTAATCCATGTTTTTGGAATGTGGGAGGAAACCGGAGAACCCGGAGGAAATCCATGCGGACACAGAACATGGAAACTCCACCCAGATGGAGATTCGAACTGGGAATCCCTAGCGCTGAGAGGAGAACATGCCAACCACTAAGCCACCGTGCCGCCCACACCTATATCATATTAAATTAATTTCTCCTTAATTAATTCAGCTTGTGAGCTAGATCATTTTGTAGAAAATTGGCAATTTATACATAAAAAAACTTTTATTCTCTATTAGGGTCACGTTGGGTTCCCCATGCCCATCCAGGGGAGAACGTCTCGGGCGCTGGGCAGATACACCCAGGACAGGACGCCAATCTATCACTGGGTAAACACTAACTCACACAAACACTCTCTATATGGGGCAATTTGGAGAATTCAGTTGACCTTGATCCATGTTTTGGACTGTGGAAGGAAACCGGAGAACCCGGAGGAAACCCACATGGACACGGGGAGAACATGGAAACTCCACCCAGATTGGGAACCGGGAATCCCTAGTGCTAAGAGGAGAACATGCTAAACCACTAAGCCACCGTGCTGCCCCATCCTCCTGTCATTATCATTAAATCAATGGATGGTGTTGTGGTTAGAACGTCCACCTCTCAGCACTGGGGATCCAGGTTTGAATCCTGATCGAAGATGGGTGGAGTTTCCATGTTCTCCCTTGGGGTTTTTCTTCGGGTTCTCCAGTTTTCTCCCACAGTCCAAAAACACGGATTCAAGGTGAATCGGCTGCTCTAATTGCCCCTATATAGTGTGTGTCTGTGTGTGTAAGTGAGTGTGTGCCCAACGATGGATTAAACGTGGGTCTGAAATGGCCTCCCCCATACCACATAGTAGGCAGAAGCTGGTCAGTAGGTCTGAATGGGCAGTACCCATCATGTACCCATGTACCAATCGGCAGGTGGAAAGGCCCGTGCTCACGGTTCCGTGTTTCTGAAGCCTGTCTGCCTTTTTAATTTAGTCGTCCTTCGTCAGCAGTACCTTCAAAAAGGTCATCAGCGTACAAATGAGCGCCAGTGTCAGCGCCTTCACCGCGGGCCCGTGAGTGTTTATTAATAAAGGAGGACGTTTCCGCAGGGACGCGTGTAATGACCCGACGATGAAGACCACTTTGTTTTGCTCTCCTGCTGCGTTCACAACAGAAGTCTCAACATGTAAAGGTCTTATGTCAGAACCTCTGGTTAAATGACCTAATGATCCGAGGGCTATGTTCACAAACGTGATAAAGCAGCGAGGTTCGAGAGGGCGTGGCCTTATTCGGAATAAATCACAGGAGAGCGGAGTGATTTATTCACAATAACACACAGCGTCGAGTGCTTTTATAAAATAATTCCAAACTCACGATAATAAGCAAGGTTTTCTTCATAAAGGTTTGTTTAAAGCTTTAATTTTAGTTATTAATAAACTCTTTCATGGGGCAGCATGGTGGCTTAGTGGTTTAGCATGTTCTCCTCTCAGCACTAGGGATTCCCGGTTCGAATCGCAATCTGGGTGGAGTTTCCATGTTCTCCCCGTGTCCACGTGGGTTTCCTCCGGGTTCTCTGGTTTCCTCTCACAGTCCAAAAAGGTGAAATGAATTCTCTAAATTGCCCCATATAGAGTGTGTGTGAGTGGGTGCCCAGTGATTGATTGACACACGGACTCCTCCTCTGTGTCCCCTTATCTGTGTTTCCTCCTCCGCGTCTACTCGTCCGCGTCTCCTCCTCCGTGTCTCCTCGTCCATGTCTCCTCATCTGCGTCTTCTACTCTGTGTCTCCTCCTTTGTGTCTCACTGTCCATGTCTCCTCGTCCGCGTCTCATCATCCGTGTCTCATCGTCTATATCGCATCGTCTGTGTCTCCTCGTCCATGTCTCCTCCTTCTCCTCCTCCGTGTCCCCTCGTCTGTGTTTCCTCGTCTGTTTCCTCATTCGCGTCTTTTCATCTATGTCTCCTCCTCCGCGTTTCATCATCCGTGTCTCATCGTCCGTATCGCATGGTCCGTGTCTCCTCGTCCATGTCTCCTCCTCCGCATCGTGTCCCGGTGTTAATGCTTCTTAATTTTGACACAGACATACTTTTATGCTTCCTGCATGTTTTGTTCTCTTGTCGCCTGAGTTCAGCTGAATTGGCATCAGTGTAACTGTCTCGCAGACGTCTGTCCACACTCCATTTCACCTCTCTGCTTCAATTCACATTTTCACACAAGCACTCCGGGAGGAAAAGATGGTCACATGACTAACACGCCACCAATATATATATATATATATATATATATATATATATATATATATATATATAAATAAAACTGTATATATATATATATATATATATAAATAAAACTGTATATAACAATATAAATATATAACTGCCCAAACGAGGCTGATCGCATCATCCATATCAGCGTTGTGTTCATAACGTTGTATTTTACATCGAAAAACCTGTACAGCTAAATGTGTAAACACAAAATAGTATTGTGTGTGTGTTTTAATATATCAGCCAGTTGGACACTAATCATACAGATGGACTTTGTAGTTCTACAGTTCCATTCTGTAGTCCATCGGTTTCTCGGTTTCATCGGTTTCTCGGTTTGGATGAAATAGCTCAGTGGTTAGGGCTATCTGCAGGTGTTTGAGCGTGTGTTGTGCTGGTGTGAGTGGATCAGACAGGAGTTTGAGCTATCATCCACCACCCTAATAATACCTGCTCTGTGGGGGTCCTGACAGAGTAAAGAGGACAAATGGGAATGTAGAAGAACAGATGAACTAATGAACTTATATATATATATATATATATATGTGTGTGTGTGTGTGTGTGTGTGTGTGTGTGTGTTTGTATGTATATATATATAGTACTAACTTTAGTTCTCAGACCTTTTTGGGAACCATGCTGTATACCAGGTCACGTACAGGTTGATGTTGATATAAAATGAATGTGGACGTGCGGGTGGCGCAGTGATGATGGAGGTGCAGCTCCTCTTTAATCAAATAAATCCAGTGGAAACTCAGAATCCTGAAGAAAAGTCCTAAAATGAAATATTCATATCGCGGTGTTCACAGGCCTGTGCTGAATGACCTGTAGGCACATGTTTCAGATGATAAGAGCATGCTTTCAGTAATAAGTGAGATGATGTGTATAAACATCATGCGCTCGGGAGCGTCTGGCCTTTCTTTCCCTCAGACGTTCTCGAGCGGCCGCTTTGCTGACATGTACGGCTTTTCAGAGTGGACCCTGAGAACATGTAGCTGCAGAGAAATTAGCATTTTGTAAAATTGAAATGCTGCAGGGGGTTAAAATGTGGGGCTTTTATCTTTATGGGTCTCTTGTTTTTGAACATGATGAGCTCATAATGAGAGCGGGGGGGGGGGTATCGGGGGGTATCGGTGGGGTCTCGGGAGGTCAGTAGTTGTGTGAGCCTTACTTTATACCTTTATTGTACATTGTGGATAATGTGACGCATCACATTGCTGTATGTGGACGGCACGGTGGCTTAGTGGTTTAGCATGTTCTCCTCTTAGCCTTAGGGATTCCCGGTTCGAATCCCAATCTGGGTGGAGTTTCCATGTTCTCCTCGTGTCCATGTGGGTTTCCTCCGGGTTCTCCGGTTTCCTCCCACTGTCCAAAAACATGGATAAATTGAGTTCAATTGAGTTCTCCAAATTGCCCCATATAGAGTGTGTGAGTGTGTGCCCAGTGATAGATTGGCGCCATGCCCTGGGTGTATCTGCCTAGCGCCCAAAATGTTCTCCCCTGGATAGGCCCCTCCCCCACCTGCGACCCTAGTAGAGGATCAAGCAGAAGATAATGGATGGACGGACATTGCTGTATGTTCACTTGAGCTCTGGGGATCCAGGTTTGAATCCTGATCTGGGTGGAGCTTTAATGTTCTCCATATGTCCATGTGGCTTTTATCTGGGTTCTCTGGTTTCCTCCCACAGCTCATAAATTTAAGGTGAATTGGCTTTTCTAATTTGCCCATATATATTGTGTAGGTGTGTGTGCTTGAGAGAGTGAGTGTGCCCAGTGATGGATTGGCGCCCTCTCCTGGATGTATCTGCTCAGCACACTGCACTGGATGGGCATGGGGAATGCCCCCCCCCCCCGATCCAATTACAGGATTAAGTGGTGGATGAAGGATGGATGGAGATGGATGTACGTAACACTAACCCCATAGAGAGGAGGTTCTATATGGAGTCCATGCTTGTTGTCACATGGGCACATTCTCCACCCCCCCCCCCCCCCGCTCCAGAACCACTGGTACTTTTATCATTTCTCCTGTTTCAAATGCAGGGAGAGCTTCCCAGACCTTTCAATCGATTAC
This sequence comes from Corydoras maculifer, assembly GCA_019802435.1. NCBI lineage: Eukaryota > Metazoa > Chordata > Actinopteri > Siluriformes > Callichthyidae > Corydoras > Corydoras maculifer. The sequence goes on from JAFMOD010000943.1 coordinate 188,663, forward strand.
CGATGGGGCACTGTTTTCTGATGTTTACAAAAGTAGAATTCAGGCAGGATTAATGGAAAAGTTTATTTCCAAACTACTGCTCAACTTCGTGCCGCTGTCTGTAAGTCCTCACAAATTCTGTCTGGTAATCGATTAATAAGGTCTGATGAGCTATGGCTGCATCTCACACAGGAGGAAGAGAGTGCGACTGACTGCACACTGGCCCGTGTGTGCTTTTCTTTACCCTTTAATGACGTCCGTTTTGGGTTTCTGGTTTGCTCTGACTCGTGTGGTTCCGTCGTGCATCTGTAATGTGCTTCTCAATTCGCCATCAGTTTTAATCATCTCTTAAAAATCCAGACCTTAACTGATCGGAAAATTGGGCTGAGATTAAAAAAAAAAAAAAAAAAGTTTTCCTCAGAAGTAAATCAATTACTTCAGTTCATGCTCAGTTGGAAATCCCTGATGCCGCCGTCTTCAAAGTAACTTGAAATCCAGGTACGTTGGAAAAGAAAACCATTATTGCAGGCTCCATTGATTTCAGCATAAAACACAACCTTGAAATGTTTGGGCAGAAAATCGAGGACCCCTTTTGCATGAACGGTCCGGGCAATGCATTACACGCTTCCAGCTAATGCTCGTCATTCTTTCTGGCAGCGTGCAATCAGCGTGGCGTGTGTGCTTCCGACGCAGGCTGATGAAACGCAAGTGAATCTCACAGCTTGGTTTGCAGAAATGGAACTTTCATGTTCGTACCTTTCTCGTAGTGCAAACTACACGACTTTAAATGATCTCCGGAGCACTTTGGAACTCGCCGAACACAACGCCGAACTCTTGGATTCAGACGTTTTGTGGAATGTTGGTCTGCTTGTAGGAGTCACATGATGCAGGGTGCTATAGCCTTGGGGGGGGGTGTCACTAATGCAGAGTGCCGTCAGATGATTATAATGGAACAAGGCTGCGTTCACACTCTGCATGGCAGAACAAATTGAATCTGGTTTCTTAGTGACCGTGTAAACATGCCACATCTGATCTTCTTCTTACACGTCGGCCCGTGGTTTATTCACAATAATGCACAACCTCGATAACAGTTACAAACACACTATAATAATAACAAGGTCTGATTTTATAAATGCATTTATTGAAAACATAATTGTTATTAATCTGGACTTCCACGATGTTGTCTGGTCTCGTTTTTAAAGTGAACACTGATCGCTGCGTAACAGGTTTCCGGTTTCTCTATCGATCAATGACTGCCATCTAGTGGCCAAATTACAGAACACGCCCTCTCATGTCGTATTACTTTACTATAAAAACACTATAATAGAAAAACAAGGTTTAATTCATAAATGTATTTATTTAAAACTAAATTACTGAAATTTGGTTGCTAAGCAACGGGATCATCGGGAAAAGGCTCACTGCTCACAGACGTCACTACAAAGAACCTGGAGCAACGATATCAAGCCGAAACGGGAAAGGGTTTCACGTTATCAGAACCAGAACACTTTATTTAACCTCGTGGGAAGATCTTCTTCTTTTACGTTGGGCCGTGGTTTATTCACAATAATGCACAACCTCGATAACAAATACAAACACACTATAATAATAACAAGGTCTGATTTATAAATGCATTTATTGAAAACATAATCATTAATAATCTGGACTTCCACAATGTTGTCTGGTCTCGTTTTTAAAGTGAACACTGATCGCTGCATAACAGGATTCCGGTTTCTCTATCGATCAAAGTTTAGCTGTTTATATTAATGTGTATTTAATGATTCAAAATAATGTATATCACGCATTGTTACGAATGTGAAGCGGTCAGAGGTGTGTGTTATTATGCAATGATGTCACGGCTGGACAAACGGCTCAGCCAATCAGATTTAAGGACCAGATCGACGCGTTTTATAACAAATTATGATGAATCCAAGTTAGGGCGGCACAGTGGTTTAGTGGTTAGCATGTTCTCCTCTCAGCGCTAGGGATTCCCGGTTCGAATCCCCATCTGGGTGGAGTTTCCATGTTCTCCCCATGTCCGTGTGGGTATCCTCCGGGTTCTCCGGTTTCCTCCCACAGTCCAAAAACATGGGTCAAGTCAATTGAGTTCTCCAAATTGCCCCACATAGAGTGTGTATGTGTGCTAGTGTGAGCCCAGTGATAGATCGGCGCCCTGTCCTGGGTGTATTTGTCCAGCGCCCAAAACATTCTCCCCTGGATGGGCATGGGAACCCCCCCACCCCCCCTCGCGACCCTAATATTGGATAAAGCGGAAGATAATGGATGGATTTCAAGTTAAAAATAAGCAACAAGCAGATGGAACGTTTTGCAACAATGAATGCAGATTACAAAGACTCTGATTATTATGTTAGTCTTCACAGACTGGATTACAGTGTTCTGTATGGTATGAAGTTGTTGTTGAAGTCATAAACATCAGCATTAATTTGCCTGAATGTCAGAAAGCAGCAGTTTCTTCAGCAGATCGTCACGAGGTCACCGCTGTAATACTGAAGTGCTATAATGTTCCCGGACGACAGGTTCCTAATAATTTAAGCAGGATTTTGTCGCGAGCTCATTGTGATATGAATAATAGACTGCGAGTCATGACGGAGGCATCGGCGCATTGTGGCACATCATATCCCGCTTTCATTTGAACCTAACACCGTGTTCTTCCTTTAGAGCTCTTAGGCTAATAGAACCAACACCTGTTTACTTTATCAAAGGCTCGTCTCGCGGCGCTTCTGCTCTGGCTCGTCTCGCGTGCCTGATTACCGGACAGCTCGTCATTGAATGTAATTATCATCATCTGTAGGTTTCTGGTTCTAAGCCGTTGTTCGCTCTTCCTTTTCTCCCGCTCCCTCAGGTGAAGTACGGCCGCTTTGCGTTTGTGTGGGCAAATTGATTTGGGCCAAAAACAGGTCAGAGAGTCGAGCACTGTTTCAGAATCAGAATCTTTATTTCACCAAGTACTAGATGTACAAGGAATTTCATTTGGTGCAGGTCCTAACATATATACATCCATCCACCCATCCATTATCTTCCATTTCATCCTCTACTAGGGTCAGGGAGGGGGTTCCTCATGCTCATCCAGGGGAGAACGTTTCGGGCGCTGGGCAGAAACACCCAGGACAGGACATTAATCTATCACTGGGCAAGCTCACTGCACCTGACATTCCCAAGCGGTCTCCCGTTTAAGTACTAACCGGGTCTGACCCTGCTTAGCTTCCGAGATTGGACGATATCTCGTGTGCTCGAGGCGGTATAGCCGTAAGCATCATATATACTGCAATAATAACACACACAATCTTTAATAAAATAATTATATAGATATAGAAACACGGGGCGGCACGGTGGCTTAGTGGTTAGCATGTTCTTCTCTCAGCTCTAGGGATTCCCGGTTCGAATCCCAATCTGGGTGGAGTTCCCATGTTTTCCCTGTGTCTACGTGGGTTTCCTCCAGGTTCTCTGGTTTCTAAGCCGTTGTTCGCTCTTCCTTTTCTCCCGCTCCCTCAGGTGAAGTACGGCCGCTTTGCGTTTGTGTGGGATGCCGCTGTGCTGGAGTACGTGGCCATTAATGATGAGGACTGCGCCTTTTACACCATCAGCAGCAGCACACCAGACAGAGGATACGGCATCGCCATGCAGCACGGCAGCCCCTACAGGGACATCTTCTCACAGAGGTACAAAACCAGCACACTCACCACCACCCACCCGGAAATGGCAACTTAAATGTTCGGGCTGATAAAGAACCTGTTTCTAACGTTTGGGCAGCACTCTGGTTACCAAAGTAATGCTGGTAGGCAGGGGCGTTTTTAGGGCTTAAAAACATCAGGGGCTTTAGCCCAGATCCCTTATTCCCCCTATGTCCTCTTTAAACAGTGCACTTTCATGAGTGTATTTATAGATTTTCAAACTGTTGTTCCATTCATTTAGTTTGATCATTCATTAGTTATAAATTAAATAACATATGAAATGTCTGTCAGTAGTGAAGAGCACATCCAGTTCTAATAAATGATGCTTTTGGCTTATTATTTTGAATAAATGAACCTGAGCTTCGGCATAAATCCGTTTTACGAGTTGCAGATGAGACAGTTTTAACAAGGTTTTGATTTAAATACCGTAACTTTGCGACAGTTTGCGCCTTCAGAAAAATTCTCACGGTTTATGAAAGTTGAGAAGCTGCTGTTTAGCCAACATACAACAACAGTCTCCCTGAAACACACACACACACACACACACACACACAGCGCTTAGAAACACAAACAGCTGACGGTGACTCCATTGTTCGTCCCGCTGCTGGAGGAGAGGCGGCTAGAGAAAGCTGCTCTCATTTGATCCGGGGCAATAGCCCCGAAAGCCCGGGTCTAACGATGCACCTGCTGGTAGGTAACCTGGAGAACTAAATTGCCCCATGACCATCATACAAATCCGAGCCCGTGAGCTGCCCCAGCAAATAATAACTTGGACTTCAGAACAAAAGAATAATCAGACAACTGTCCCATTTAATTTACTGGGATTAATTTGAGAAAATCACAGGAAAGAGGTGTTAAAAAACCTGCACCCATGTCGGGCCCAATAACACCTCTTTCCTGTGATTTATTCACAATAATGCCACGCCCTCTCATGCCCTAATACTTTATTATAAAATCACTATATTAGAAAAACAAGGTTTAATTCTTAAATGTGTTTATTGAAAACTAAATTACTGAAATTTGGTCGCTAAGCAACGGGATCATCGGGAAAAGGCTCACTGCTCACAGACATCACTACAGAGAAGCTGGAGCATCGATACCAATGTGAAGCAGGAAAGGGTTCGCATTATCAGAATCAGAATACTTTATTAATTTATTTTATTAACTTTATTTAATAATAAAATTTCAGTTTTTACAGACGCTCCATTAGACCTGTTTATATATTAAAAAAAAGGGAAATAGAAAATTAACAATAAGCGCAGTAAAATTAAACTAAAAGTACTAAAAATACACAAAGTAAGCGTGGCATGTGTATAGTGTGTAGTATCTGTTAATTAAAAAATAATAATTTAATATAGTGTACTGTGTGGCAGAATAATATAATATTGAACATTTGAATAATTAGCTTAATTATGTTATTGCACATTAAAGTTAAATTTGTTTAACTGAGTGACGATTTAAATGGACAGTTCGATGGTCACAGGTAAGTATGACCTACTGTGGCGTTCTGTGGTGCATTTGCATATGGTCGATGATGTCACGGCTAAACAAACGGCTCAGCCAATCAGATATTAGGACTTAACCTAACAGAGAAAACCCTACAGTCTGAACGATTTGTGAAAATAGAATGCAGTCGCAGTTCTAATACATGCACACTCACACTCATATCGACTGCACGAGTGGCCACTCAACTGTTTGCCTTTAAAACGGTTTGTTTTTACCCCCGTACTGTTCCTCAGAGTTGTTAATTTGTTCTGTTAATTAAGGAAAAGAAAGAGACTTTCAGCTTTGTTCCTGCTATTGCTTTCGATCGATGCACTTTATTTAATGCACAACCTCAACGTCGTGCGTGTCGTCATGACAACATATTTAAAAGTGTAAAAAAAAGCCATGTTTACCTGCAGGTTCAACAGTTTAACACGGCGGGCCGCTTTTAACAGAAGCTCCATGATTAATGTCCAACTAACGATGCATTCATCATGAGAAATATCAGTCCACCTCATGATGTGTTGTCTTTAGTGCTAACTAATGGGTTCTGGTTCAAATTGATTCGCCATTTGGGCCAAAAACAGGTCAGAGAGTCGAGCACTGTTTCAGAATCAGAATCTTTATTTCACCAAGTACTAGATGTACAAGGAATTTCATTTGGTGCAGGTCCTAACATATATACATCCATCCACCCATCCATTATCTTCCATTTCATCCTCTACTAGGGTCAGGGAGGGGGTTCCTCATGCTCATCCAGGGGAGAACGTTTCGGGCGCTGGGCAGAAACACCCAGGACAGGACATTAATCTATCACTGGGCAAGCTCACTGCACCTGACATTCCCAAGCGGTCTCCCGTTCAAGTACTAACCGGGTCCGACCCTGCTTAGCTTCTGAGATTGGACGATATCTCGCGTGCTCGAGGCGGTATAGCCGTAAGCATCATATATACGTCAATAATTACACAAACAATCTTTAATAAAATAATTATATAGATATAGAAACACGGGGCGGCACGGTGGCTTAGTGGTTAGCATGTTCTCCTCTCAGTGCTAGGGATTCCCGGTTCGAATCCCAATCTGAGTGGAGTTCCCATGTTGTCCACGTAGGTTTCCTCCAGGTTCTCTGGTTTCCTCCCACAGTCCAAAAACATGGAACAAGTCAATTGAATTCTCCAAATCGCCCCATATAGAGTGTGTGTGTGTGTGTGTGTGTGTGTGTGTGTGTGTGTGTGTGTGTGTGTGTAAGTGTGTGCCCAGTGATAGATTGGTGTCCTGTCCCGGGTGTATCTGCCCAGCGCCCGAAACGTTCTCCCCTGGGAAGAATGGGGAATTCCCATGGGGAACCCCACCGCGACCCTAATAGAGGATAAGCGGGAGATAATGAATAAATGAATTTAGAAACACAGAATTAAATAAAACAATAATAAAAATAAAAAAGCAGACATAACCCAGTCATTATGTGTAGATGTCAAAGGGAGAGTTAGAACAGTGGAATATGGACGCCGACCTTATTAGTTACTCTGATGGGTTGCATATTGAGTATAAAATGTGATTTTTGTTGTTACCTTTTTCTTTAATTTAACTTCTCATCTCATGGGTGGAGTTTGTGTGAGTGAGTGTGTGTCCAGTGATAGATTGGCGTCCTGTCCTGGGTCTATCTGCCCAGCAGCCAAAATGTTCTCCCCTGGATGGGCATGGGGAACCCCTTCCCGCGACCCTGATATAGGATAAAGAGAAAGATAATGGATGGAGGGATGGATAGATGGTATTAAGATGTGGGTGGCTTAGTGATTTAGCATGTTCTCCTCTCAGCACTAGGGATTTCCGGTTCGAATCCCAATCTGGGTGGAGTTTCCATGTTCTCCCCGTGTCTGCATGGGTGTCCTCCAGGTTCTCCAGTTTCCTCCCACAGTCCAAAAACATGGATCAAATTGATTAAGGTTAATTGAATACTCCAAATTGCCCCATACAGAGTGTGTTTGTGTGTGTGTCTGTAGATTGTGTGATCGATTGGTGAGTGTGTTTGTGTGTGTGTCTGTAGATTGTGTGATAGATTGGTGTCCCAACCTGGGTGGAGTTTCCATGTTCTCCCCGTGTCTGCATGGGTTTCCTCCGGGTTCTCCGGTTTCCTCCCACAGTCCAAAAACATGAACCAAATTGATTAAGGTTAATTGAATACTCCAAATTGCCCCATACAGGGTGTGTTTGTGTGTGTGTCTGTAGATTGTGTGATAGATTGGTATCCTGTTCCTAAACGTTCTCCCGTGGATGGGCATGGGGAACCCCCCTGCGACCCTAGTAGAGGATAAAGCGAAGATAATGGATGGATGGATCTCATCATTTTCCGATTATTCCTGTATACGCTGGCACACACTCTCACACACACTATAGAGGGGCAATTTAGAACAGCCAATTTAACCTAAATCCATGTTTTTTGGACTGTGGGAGGAAACCGGAGGAAGCCCAGCGCTCTACACGCCGCCCGGGGAGCAATTGGGGTCAGGTGCCTTGCCCAAGGGCACTTCAGCCAGAGTACTTGGTGAGTCCGGGAATCAAACTGGGGACCTTCAGGTCACATGGCTGCTTTCTTAATCAGAAGCCTTCATATATCATTGGTTCAGCTTTAACATTAAAACCAAGATATTCAGGGAGATTGAATATCTGTGCCTCCCAGGGGTGCCATTATTTTATGAGCAGTTTATCATCTCTGAAGCGCTTTCACAACAACGCACGAGCGTTTATTCTCTGTCAGTCCGTCAGTCAGAGTTATTCTGCCCCTCTGACCCATTTCTGTGGATTTGGCGGACTGAAAGCTGCCGTTCTCTTTTGAAAGCCTTTTGAAGGCGGTGACTTGCAGTCACTCTGTTGTTACTGATAATCTTTTCTTTGGTTCCGCTGTCCTTTCTGGCCTCTCTTTCAGAACACTAATAACATCAATACAGAGACGCCTGCAAATACGGACGGAACAAAGAGTGCCGTAATATTAAAATGACTTGCTAAGAGGACGAGCTAAATGCTTTTCACTGCAGACCCAAAAAAGAAAAATGAGTTTTGCTATTTTGTATTTCGTTTTTTTGGGGGGAAATTACAAATGTCTGTCCTTCAAAATAAATACCTTTGTGTTTCGAACATAAAAGGTGAGCATTGTGAACATTGTAAATTGTTCTTTTGAATAAATATGAGCAAAAACGTTCACGTTCTGAACTAAAATCCAATTATAATAAATATTAATATTGAGTCTATTTATTTATATAGCACGTTTTGCAATAGTACATTGTTTAAAGCAGCTTCACGGAGGTCTAAGCCCAAACCCTTAGAATTTTAGAAGGGTGTGTGTGGAGAACGTCCTGGGTGCTGGGCAGATACACCCAGGACAGGGTGCCAATACATCACTGAGCACACACTATATAAGGGCAATTTAGAGGCAATTTAGAACCAATTCACCTTAAATCCATGGTTTTGGACTGTGGGAGGAGACCGGCGAACCCAGAGAAAACCCACCGGGACACGGGGAGGACATGGAAACTCCACCCAGATCAGGATTTAAACCTGGATCCCCAACACTGACAAACTCAGCATCCTCCAGACGTTCTGATTATATATATGTATAAATTCAGGTCTGTTGGTTCAGTGCCCTTGAGCAAGGTACATAACCCCACTTGCTCCCCAGGGACAGTGTGTGTGTGTGTGTGTGTGTGTGTGTGTGTGTGTGTGTGTGTGTGTGTTACTGCACGGATGGGTTAAATGTGGAGGACACACTCCTCTGTGTATAAATAGAGTAGGAAAAATAGGTGTGTTTATTCCAACAACCATGTTTATCAATGCTACATTATATATACACTGAATGCATCAGTAGTGTTATTAAGGTTGTAGGAGGTCAGTGTGTGTGAAAGGTGTAAGTGGTCCTCACTTCTCTGATTGTTTTACAATGCAGGACGTGGTGGTGTGTATAACACGCTGCATATGATGATTAGATAGCCCTGTGATTATACCCTGCCACACGGTTATTTACATAAACTACAGCTTCTCCTCATCCTTTTTCCCCCTCATCTTGTCTGTTTAATAAACGTAGAAGTCATAAAGTATTGGAGGTCCACGCACAGAACCCGTGACTGCAATCAGAAACATCAGACAGATTAGTGTACTCAGGGAGTGATGTTTGTGAGGCTGTCCCTGCGTCTGTTTGTGCATTAATGTCGCTGATAGCATTAAGAGAAGGTCGCGACCCTCAGACATCATGCTGAAAATGTTTCCCTTCTAAAGGACACTTTTAATGAAGTTTGCAGCTTGTTGGACACGACATTCTGAGAAGCAGTGGACATCACTGATGATGTCATTACGGCCCTGATGGCCTCAATAATCGTCTTTCCTGCAGGTTTCAGGGTTCCATCCATCGCGGGGGGGTTCCCCATGCCCATCCAGGGGCCATCGAGTGCTGGACAGATATACTCAGGACAGGGCGCCAATCTATCGCTGGGCACACACTCACACATACACACACTACTATATGGGGCAATTTGGAGAACTCAATTGACTTGATCCATGTTTTTGGACTGTGGGAGGAAACCCGAGAACCCGGAGGAGACCCATGCGGACACGGGGAGAACATGGAAACTCCAATCAGATTGGGATTCGAACCGGGAATCCCTAGTGCTGAGAGGAGAACATGCTAACCACTAAACCACCGTGCCGTCCTAGGTTTCAGGGTTAATCTGGAAATTCGAACCCATTTAGTTCAGAGGGTCGATCAGCGGGCAGGTTCTTTAGTTCAAGGATGGCGCGGCATGGTGGCTTAGTGATTAGCATGTTCTTCTCTCAGTGCTAGGGAGTCCCGGTTCGAATCCCAATCTGGGTGGAGTTTCCATGTTCTCCCCGTGTCCGCGTGGGTTTCCTCCGGGTTCTCTGGTTTCCTCCCACAGTCCAAAAACATGAATCAAGCTCAATTGAATGCTACAAATTGCCCCATATAAAGTGTGTTTGTGTGTGTGTGATTAAACGATACGGTGGCAAAGTGGTCAGCATATCCGCCTCACAGTGCTGGGGATCCAGGTTTGAAACCAGACCTGGGTTCTCATGTTCTCCCCGTGTCCGTGTGGGTTTCCTCCGGGCTCTCCGGTTTCCTTCCACTGTCCAAAAACATGGATCAAGGTCAATTGAATTCTCCAAATTGCCCCATATAGATTGTGTGTGTGTGTGTCTCCAGTGATAGATTGGCGTCCTGTCCTGGGTGTATCTGCCCAGCGCCTGAAACGTTCTCCCCTGGATGGGCATGGGGAACCCCCCCCCCCCCCCACAACCCTAGTAGAGGATAAAGCGGAATATAATGGATGGATAAATGGATTTCAAGGATGAGAGTTAAGGATCTGAGTCTGTGTGAAATCTGTTAGGAGGTTAAAAACATCCTGTTAGACAAACGTAACTCAGCGTAGGTGTCTCCCAAAACACAGACTCAAAAAACACTCACAAAAAGAAAGCAGCAGATGGCAGAGATGCAGTCACCAATTACATTGTTAAAGTCATGGTGCCCGTTCGAGCAGGTCAGAGAGATGTGAAGGTGTGTGTTTGGTTCTCTGATCCCCTGTTGTGTGCCACTTCATTCCTATTGTTACAAAAATTTAGAAAATGATTAGAGGCTTTATGTGGCATGGTGACTTAGTGGTTAGCACGTTCGCCTCTCAGCACTAGGGATTCCCAGTCCGAATCCCAATCAGGGTGAAGTTTCCATGTTCTCCCCATGTACGTGTGGGTTTCCTCTGGGTTCTCCGGTTTCCTCCCACAGTCCAAAAACATGGATCAAGCTCAATTGAATTCTGCAAATTGCCCCATATAGAGTGTGTCTGTGTGAGTGAGTGTGTGCCCAGTGATAGATTGGCATCTTGTCCTGATTGTATCTGCCCAGCGCCCGAGACGTTCTCCCCTGGATGGGCATGGGGAACCACCCCCCCCGCTACCATAGTAGAGGATAAAGCGGAAGATGGATGGTAAATAAGGGGTGTGACTTTGTGCTATGCCCCCCCCCCATCCCTGTGACCCTGGGGTGAAGTAGAAGATTCATTTATTCATTCATTCATTCATTATCTCCCGCTTATCCTCTATTAGGGTCGCGGTGGGGGTCCCCATGCCCATCCAGGGGAGAACGTCTCGGGCACTGGGCAGATAGACCCCAGACAGGGCGCCAATCCATTGCTGGGCACACACTCACTCACACAGACACACTCTATAGGGGGAAATTTTGAGAATTCAATTAACTTGTTCCATGTTTTTGGACTGTGGGAGGAAACCGGAGAACCCGGAGGAAACCCACGCAGACACGGGGAAAACATGGAAACTCCACCCAGATGGGGATTCGAACTGGGAATCCCTAGCGTTGAGAGGCGAACGTGCTAACCACTAAGCCACCGTGCCGCCGAAGTAAAAGATAATGGATATTATTATACTTTTTACAAAGTGAAAGTTAGTAAATTATAAATCTTTACAACCATGTTCCTAAATAATACAAAATATTGTTTATTGGCGTTATCGCTAAAATAAAGATTTTCTGCATTTTTGTCGGTATGGCCCAACCCCACCATGACACAGCAATGAGGGTTAAGGGTCCTGCTCAGGGACCCACATTGATAACATTAATGAACCTGGGATCTGAACCCGCTCCTCCATGATTTGTGTACATGAGCTCAGAGACACAACTGGTCGCCTCCCCTTTGATTGACAGGCGAGTACATGTACGTCTTCTCTGACTCCAGTTTCCTCCCACAGTCCAAAAACATGGATCAAGGTCAATTGAATTCTCCAAATTGCCCCATATAGTGTGTGTTTGTGTGAGTGAGTGTGTGTCCAGTGATAGATTTGCGCCCTCTCCTTGGTGTATCTACTCAGCGCCCAAGAAGTTCTCTCCTCAATGGGCATGAGGGAACACCCCCTCCCCCCACGAACGTAGTAGAGGATTAAGTGGAAGATCCATCCAACCAAAAAATACAGAAACTATCAAGATGGCCTATTTTTCGGTATGGCACAACCCCACCGTGCATTGAGGGTTAGTGGTCTTGCTCAGGGACCCACATTGATAATGTTAATGGGCCTGGGATCTGAACCCCACAGTAGCTCAGTGGTTGGGCTATCAATCAGAAGGTTGGCGGTTCAATTCCCAGGTCCACTGAAGTTACCAAAGTGGGTCCTTGAGCAAGACCCTTAACCCTCATTGCTTCAAAGATGTTGTGATGAACCCTGTGCTCACCTTGGAAGTCACTTTGGATAAAAGCGTCTACTAAACGACCAAATGTAATGTAACCCCTCCCTTCATGGTTTGTGTACATGAGCTCACAGACACAACTGGTCGCCTCCCCTTTGATTGACAGGCGAGTACATATACCAGTTCCCTGGCTTTAGTCTCATGTCGTCGACACGTTACGTTGGTGCCACTTATACTCTAAACAGAACCGAATTTACAAAGAACGTGTTCCAGACATCGGATGATGCTTATCTTGTTGCCCAGCATTCAATTCCACAAAGACTTCAAGCTTCATTATGTGATGTTATCAGCTCGCCCCACTCTCTGCTGTTGCTATTATCCGATAATCATATCTAATTCCATAATCCCTTCGCTACCTATAGGGTGCCTCAGCCTCATGGAGTGCTGTCAGCTCCGATTTCAATAAAGCGCCGACTCACTCGCAGCAGTTCCGGCAACATTAGTGCATGAAAAGCAAAACTAACTTGCGTAATTCCGTCGGCCGTTTCCTGGGAATTCGACGGTGATTGAGGATTGTGCGAGCTGATTTACGCCATTAGAACCGTAAACAGGGAACAGACGGAGGAGCAGGCAGGATGATGAACGGGAGAAATGAGTGAAGTGATTCAGGAAGGAAGCAGCTGTTACGTGGATGTCACCTAATCCACAAATTTATGGCCCTATCGCGTAATTAGAGGAGTTTTAGCGGAAAAAAAGATGCGCGTGATAAACTTCTGAAATGTAAATTAGGCCAGTTTGTAATTAATGTGGAGTTTATTTTACACTGACGCAAAGTTTATTCACTCATTTATTCAGAAGGCTGATAAACTGTTTGCATTCGGTGCATTTATTAAACAAACTACTTTTTTTATTTATAGTCTGAATTACTAAACTCAGAAAACATCCATCCATCCATTATCTTCCACTTTATCCTCTACTAGGGTCATGGGGGGGGTTCCTCATGCCCATCCAGGGAAGAACGTTTCGGGCGCTGGGCAGATACACCTAGGACAGGGCGCCAATCCATCACTGGGCACACACTCACTCACACAGACACTCTATATGGGGCAATTTGGAGAACTCAATTGACTTGATCCATGTTTTTGGACTGTGGGAGGAAACCGGAGAACCTGGAGGAAACACACGCGGACACAGGGAGAACATGGGAACCCAGGTCAGGTTTCAAACCTGGATGCCCAGCGCTGTGAGGTGGACGTGCTGACCACTACGCCACCATATCTATCATTTGCCTCTTGGGCAAACATTATATTTAAAAAAAAAAAAAAAATCAGGTGCTTTATCCATCCATCCATTATCTTCCACTTTATCCTCTATTAGGGTCACGGTGGGGGGTTCCCCATGCCCATCCAGGGGAGAACGTCTCGGGCGCTGGGCAGATACACCCAGGACAGGGCGCCAATCTATCACTGGACAAACACTCACTCACACAGACACACTATATATATGGGGCAATTTGGAGAATTCAATCGACCTTGATCCATGTTTTTGGACTGTGGGAGGAAACCAGAGAACCCGGAGGAAACACGGGGAGGACATGGAAAGTACTAAATGGAAAACAATGAGATTAAATCAATGAATTACTTCCAAAAAATAATAAAAAAAAACAATAAAGTTAATTCATCATCAAGGTTTGTGTAAATCTGCCATACAGACGAATCTGTGCATGTTGTCATCATCCCCCCTCCCCCCTCCCCCAACTGAACAGACTCTAACCCTCAGTGTAGCTGATGTGAACACATGACATTTGAAGTTCATTGTCATGCTGATCCAAAGTGTCGGGATCGTCTCTGCTCGGTCGTCATGCCGCTGTCGGCACCGCTGATTGAACAGAGTGTAAACACTGCAGAGTGCTTCTGCATGCCTGCCCCCCCCCACACACTGACCATCCCCACTGAACCCTTCCAAATCCTAATGAGAAGAGAACATTCCCATGAGTGAGTGCAAGCTTGTGTCAGGAGGAGTGTTTACTGTGTTACAGCGTGTGGTACAGCTGTCTCTCAGCGTTAGGTGTGAGGCGTTTGGCACCTCTTTCAGTAACAAAACCTCTATCTGCTCTTTATTGTCTTTTTTTTTTCTTTCCTTCTTTCTTTCTCCAGCAATTTAGATTTTTTTTTACCTCATTTTCGTTCATATCAAACCGTTCGTCTGCCTGCAGTCAGAGTCATCTAATAACGCGATCATTTCTGCCGCAGTCGGTTGCCATGGCAACAGCTCGGGCAGGCCACACTCTAATCGAAGCGTAAGGACCCGGGAGGGAGGATAGCGGAGTGTGGCGACTGACTGCATGACGGGCAGACCCAAAAGAGAGCGCCGCAAAGCCCACCGTCATCCCCGCCACCGCCACCGAGACGGGTTCTGAACATGGCGCCCGGCCTGCTCGCGGGTCCGGGGTGATGCCTCGTTACTTTCGGCTCGTGACGGTGGGTTTTAAAAGGGGGCGGCTTGCGAAGACCTTTTTTGGTTTGAGACAGAAGAGACTTTGTTAGCAATCGAAGCGCAGGCGAGACATTTTGAATACGATGAATCTAAAGTCGTCCTCGTCCCCCAACTGAGTCCCTGAGAGACGGAACAGGAATGAAGGAACCGAAGGAGGGTAGTAAACATATAGATGAGCAAAAACAGATACCCTGTGTACTTTATACACCCAGGACCCCTTTGTTTTTTATTACCTGTTCATTATTTCAGCTCCGCTGAGCGTGTGATGGACTTTGTCGATCTGCAGTTACACACTGCAGACCATCAGTTTTTCTATATACCTTATTCTTTGTCGTTTTCTTATGATCCGGACCCCCACAGAGCAGGTATCATTGGGATGGGGGATGATGCTCAGCCTGCACTCACATCACTGTGCTGGTGTGTTAGTGTGTGCTGTGCTGTTATGAGTGGATCAGACACTGCAGTGCTGCTGGAGTTACTAAAAAACAAATCTTCCATACTGACCATCTAATCCAACATGTGACATGCCAACAACATCCTTAAGGTGGCGACCTTTATAAAGTGATCTATTTTGCCTACTGTGCTTTAAATGTGGAATTTGTCCTCCACATTTAAGCCATCCGTGCAGTGAAACACACGCACACACACACCTACCCACACACACACTGTGAAGTCGGGGGCAGCCCTGTATACGGTGCCCAGGGAGCAATTAGGGTTGGGTGACTTGCCCAAAGGCACTTTAACCATACTACTTGGTGGGACCTGGAATCGAACCGGTGACCTTCAGGACACAAGGCTGGTTACAAGGCTGGTAAGCCTACAACGGCTCTAAAGGCACAGATAAACCATCACATCTACAAGGTGTGTGTGTGTGTAAATGTCTGTGCTGTGAAAGTGTATGCCCACATGAGTACATCCATCCATTATCTTCCACCTGAGGGTCGTTGGGGGGTTCCCCATGCCCATCCAGGGGAGAACGTTTCGAGCGATGGGCAGATACACCCAGGACAGGAGGACAATCTATTACTGGGCACTCACTCACTCACTCACTCTATATGGGGCAATTTGGAGAATTCAATTGACTTGATCCATGTTTTTGGACTGTGGGAGGAAACCAGAGAACCCGGAGGAAACCCATGTGGACACAAGAACATGGAACCTCCGCCCAGATTGGGATTCGAACCAGGAATCCCTAGTGCTGAGAGAAGAAACTGCTAACCACTAAGCCACAGTGCCGCCCCCATTACATTAGTGTTGGTTCTGGTAAATCCACGGTGGATTTGGATATCTCAGTCTGGTGGGTTCCATTGGCCCCCATTGGATCAGGGAATCTTATTTTAATGAGCAGCACGTCTGCGTCTGCATTTGCTCAACGTGTCTTTCTCTTCTGAAGTTCAAAGCTAAGCAGACTCACCATGAGTGTAAACACCCCGCGCTTCAAAAATGGAGAGCTCAGGCTGAGATTCTGTTCATATTTGAGGTGCAGAGAAAGAAAGCCGGCAGATGTTCTCGGTTATATTTACTGTGAAATAAAGAGCAAGAGAGCATGAGGGCTGCTGTACCCTCTGTGACCTAAAGGGGGACACACCAGAGGGTGGAGTCTAAACTGAGAAATCAGTCGTACTGAAGGAATTTTCCAGATATAGTAGATGAAGCGCGGCATGGTGGTGTAGTGGTTAGCACGTCCGTCTCTGAGGCTGGATATCCAATCCCAACCTGGGTTGAGTTTCCAGGTTCTCCCCGTGTCCGCGTAGGTTTCCTCCGGGTTCTTCGGTTTCCTCCCACAGTCCAAAAACATGGATCAAGGTCAATTTAAATCTTGAAATTGCCCCATAAAGAGTTTGCTTGTGTGAGTGAGTGTGTGTCCAGTGACAGATTGTTGTCATGTCCTGGGTGTATCTGCCCAGCACCCGAAACGTTCTCCCCTGGATGGGTATGGGGGCCTGGTTTCCTTTCACATTCCAAAAAACATGGATTCAAGGTTATTTGGCCAGTCTAAATTGCCCCTAAGGAATAACTAGGAATTTTCCAGATATAATAGATGAAGGGCGGCATGGTGGTGTGGTGGTTAGCACGTCCGTCTCTCAGGCTGGAGATCCAATTCCAATCTGGGTAAAGTTTCCATGTTCTCCCCGCGTCCACGTGGGTTTCCTCCGGGTTCTCCGGTTTTCTCCCACAGTCCAAAAACATGAGTTCAAGGTGATTTGGCTGCTGTACCCAGTGATGGATTGGCGGCCTTTCCTGGGTGTATCTGCCCTGTGCCTGAAATGTTCTACCCTGGATGGGCATGGGGAACCCCCCCCCTCTAAAAAGCTTGACTGAAATAACCAAACATGGTTCTGCTTCTTGTTTTCTTTTTGTGTAATATAAATTTCTCCTAGTGGTGTAGTGGTCAGCACATCCATCTCCCGGCACTTGGGATCCAGGTTTGAATCCCAATCTGGGTGGAGTTTCCATGTTCTCCCCATATCTACATGGGTTTTTTTCCAGGTTCTCCATGTTTCTTTCCATCAATTGGCTGCTCTAAATTGCCCCTATATAGTGTGTGTGTGTGTGTGTGTCTATGTGAGTATACCCAACAATAGATTGGCACCTTGTTCTGGGTGTATCAGCCCGGCACCCAAGACGGTCCCTCCCACATCCCTAGTAGAAAATAAATTAGAAGATAATGAGTGGAAGAATAGATGAAATGCCGTTGCATGAGGTTTGGAAATGCCCCTGTGTCCATAAAAGCTGGAACATCACAGCGCTGTTGTTCGATATCAGTGACATCACAAATGCTGTCCTACTGAATCACTGTGGTGCATTTTCCAACAAGAAAACAGAACGCGGCAGAACCTGTAAATGTCCTGATCTGATGTCCACATGCTTGTAATAAACATTGTGTATAGTGTTTAAAGGTGAATCATGTGTTCACCATCATTACCTCTATAGAGACACAGCAGCAGCAAAGCCTCAAACGTTCTGTCTGTATAGTCCATGTTTTATACCAACGGACACCAGTTTATATCATTTAAATCACACGTTTACCCCGTTCTTTTAAAGTTAGAGCTTAAATTTAAGGGGAAAATGAAATAAAAATATAGTATAGATATGTAAAATTTACAACCACAAATATAATATAGAATATTCAACTATAATATATATATATATATATATATATATAAAGGGTGGCACGGTGGCTTAGTGTTTAGCATGTTCTCCTCTCGGCGCTAGGGATTCCTGGGTGGGTTTCCTCCGGGTTCCCGGTTTCCTCCTACAGTCCAAAAACATAGATCAAGTCAATTAAATTATCCAAATTGCCCCATATAAAGTGTGTCTGTGTGAGTGTGGGCCCAGCGAGATTGGCGTCCTGTCCTGGGTGTCCGAAATGTTCTCCCCTGGATGGGCATGGGGAAACCCCCCCCCCGTGAACCTAGTAGAGGATAAAGTGGAAGATGGATTGATGGATGGATGGATATATATATATATATATATATATATATATATCCATCCATCCATTATCTTCCGCCTTATATATATATATATAATTTTTTTAAATATATAAAAATATATAAATGTTTATTGTTCATTAGAAATATAAGAAATATACCAAAAATATTTTTAAATATAGAAATATATTAAATCCGGCCACCCCGCCAAAGTGCCAGGATGTTCATTAGGAATCCGCTCAGCTCGTTTCCTCGGACCAGCTGCTGCAAGCTCCATCCTAAACTGTTTGATTCCGCTCCTAAAAATCTGCTGCATTTCATCCTGTTCATCGAGCCGTTCAAACGCGGGGGTCTCTCAGAGAGTTCAGGGGGAACAGATTTGCAAAAGCATTGATGTTCCGATTCGTGCCGAAACATTTTGGCTGGAGATGCCTCTGTGGACTCAGGTGAAGAGGCGGGCGATCGATACGGTAAACTACAAATGCTGAATCCAAGGTAACAATGAGCTCTGTTCCTCTCCCTTTCTTCACACGGCCGCCCCCTTTTTTGAGTGATTAATTATAAAGTGTCCTCGGCGCACAAAATGGATTTTTCACTAAAAAGGAGACGACTGAAGGTGAGGAAGTGTCAGGATATATACAACATCAAAGCACAAACACACAGCCACATGTTCTTATAGATCAGCGACTATACGAGGTGCCGAGGGTGAGGTTGAACTGCGTGGGGCGTAGAGGTCAATGTCGTGCCGACCCCCCACGCGGTGCATTGTGGGTGGGATTCAACATGTTTTTGTTCGTCATGTTCTTCTCATTAGGATTGAGCTGCTGTTTTGAGGAAAGACAGTGTAGTGATAAAGCTAACTAACTGGTGATAAATCATGAATGAGGTTTGTTCAGATTAAAGTTTGGATAAAACATATGTCCCTAGGGATTAACGGTTCGAATCCCAATCTGGGTGGAGTTTCCGTGTTCTCCCCGTGTCCGCGTGGGTTTCCTCCGGGTTCTCCGGTTTCCTCCCACAGTCCAAAAACATGGATCAAGTCAATTGAGTTCTCCAAATTGCCCCATATAGAGTGTGTCTGTGTGAGTGAGTGTGTGCCCAGTGATGAATTGGCGTCCTGTCCTCAGTGTATCTGCCCAGCGCCCGAAATGTTCTCCCCTGGATGGGCATGGGGAACCCCCCCGTGACCCTAATAGAGGATAAAGGGGAAGATAATGGATGGATGGAAAACATATGTCCGGTCCTTAAATCTGATTGGCTGAGCCGTTTGTCCAGCCATGACATTGTTGACAACAATGCACACCTCTGAGCGCTTTACATTCGTATCAATGCGTGAAAAATACAAAACATATTTTAAATCATAAAATACAGATTAATATAAACTGCGAGCCTGATACCTGATAACATTTTTTTTTTTTTAACTGTGTTCTGTAATATGGCCACCAGGTGGCATTTTTCGATTGTTAGAGTATCCTGTTACTCAGCTATATGTTCACGTTAACCTTCAGTGTTTCTTCCACAGTCCAAAAACATGGATTCAAGGTGAAATAGATGCTCTTAATTGCCCTTGTATTGTCTGTATGTGTGCTCAGTGATAGATTTACACCCTGTCCTGGGTGTATTATCACAGTGCCTGGATGGGTATGGTTAACCACCTCACCCCCCCTCTTAATAGAGGATGTAACAGAGGATATTAATTGAATGAATGAATAATTACACTATTATCATGTTTTTGAACTTTGGAAGGATACCAGAGCATACATGGGGAGAACCTACCAACCCAGTGCCATTGTTCTGCCCCATCATGTAGCCTGTAGCAGGTAGAACCCGTCTCTGTATAAATGAAAGATAATTTGTGTGCTGGTACGGAGAATCTTCAGTTTGTTGGACCCGAGCAAATGAGTTGAGGGGCAGGGGGTCTGAGAATGTGGTGAATGAGCTAAAGAAGGACGCAGCGGGGGGCAGATATAATGAAGGAGGAATGTGGGGGGGAGGGGAGATAATGAGGGGGTATGAGAGAGAGAAGCCCTGTGCACTTGAATGAATGAAAGACATGGTGCTTTTATTTTAAAATAGCAGCGCGCGGTGTCAGAGCAGAGCCGCCGTAATTACAAAGCAGTTTCCTTTGCACCGAGATGAAGATGTTTCAGATCTTTTCATATTGAATGTAAGTACAAGGGCATGAAAGACACGACATGAAGGGCTGACCTTTGAAAGGATTCATTCATAAACTTAGATCTCAACGGCTCAACTGTGTGTGTTTGGTGTGTGTGTGTGTGTGTGTGTGTGTGTGTGTGTGTGTGTGTGTGTGTGTGTGTGATATAAAACATTCAATCTGTCTTTCCCATAAGAAACAACACTGAAATTAATGTTGCGTCAAATGACCGATAACAAAGTTCAGGTTAATGAATGACAAACAGCACCACCTGGTGGTCATAATCAAACACTGACTGGCTCCTGCTCAGAATCCTGACCAAGATCAATCTGAGCATTCATTCATTCATTATCTCCCGCTTATCCTCTATTAGGGTCGCGGTGGGGTTCCCCATGCCCATCCAGGGGAGAACGTCTCGGGCGCTGGGCAGATAGACCCAGGACAGGGTGCCAATCCATCGCTGGGCACCCGGAGGAAACCCACGCAGACACGGGGAGAACATGGAAACTCCACCCAGATGGGGATTCGAACCGGGAATCCATAGCGCTGAGAGGAGAACATGCCAACCACTAAGCCACCATCAAACTGAGCAAACAAAAATAAAAAAATATATATTATTTTTAATATTAAAGGCCTTAGTCATTAAACTTAAGAATGCCCGTCATTAAGAGACTAATTAGGCAGATCTAATTCTACACACTTAATAAACATGAGTTGGGGGAACGGCTATCTATTTATGGCTTCGTTCCTTTTGCTTATTATTTTGTAAAAATACATCCATCCACCCATTATCTTCTGCTTTATCCTGTTAGGGTCGCGGGGGGGTTCCCCCTGCCCATCCAGCGGAGAAAGTCTCAGGCGCTGGGCTGATACACCCAGGACAGTGCGCCAATCCATCGCTGGGCACACACTCACACAGACACGCACACATACAAACTCTATATGGGGCAATTTAGAGGACTCAATTGACTTAATCCATGTTTTTTGGACTGTGGGAGGAAATTGGAGAACCCGGAGGAAACCCACATAGACATGGGGAGAAGCGCTGAGAGGCTTAGTGGTTAACACGTTTACCTCTCAGCGCTAGGGATTCCCGATTCGAATCCCAGACTGGGTAGAGTTTCCATGTTCTCCCCGTGTCCTCGTGGGTTTCCTCCAGGTTCTTCGGTTTCCTCCCACAGTCCAAAAACATGGATCAAGTCAATTGAGTTCTCTAAATTGCCCCATATAGAGTGTGTCTGTGTGAGTGAGTGTGTGCCCAGCAATAGATTGGCGTCCTGTCCTGGGTGTATCTGCCCAGCGCCCGAAACGTTCTCCCCTGGATGGGCATAGGAACCCTCCCCACGACTCTAATATAGGATAAAGCGGAAGACAATGGATGGATGGCTATACAAATATAAAATATGGTGTTTATTAAATTAATAACATACAAGAGGTTGTGCATTATTGCACAAATCACAGGGAAACTGTGTCGTTAAGCCCAATGCATAGTGGTCGCAAATTTCTGCCTAACCTTAAAACTTCATTACACTGATTTTGATCACAGGAGGAGACAGACATGCTAAGCACTGAGCCACTGTGCCGTCCATATTATATGTCATGAAGAAAAGCATTAGTGCATGTCTGGTGGAATTCAGAATTAAAAGCATTAATTAAGTTGCTTCTGGACCGTACTGTTTGAATGAAGTATATTTCAATCTTCGGTCACGTCACCCTTTATCGGTTCTCGATATGAATGTGTCACTATGTTTTAAGTGTGTTGGTTTGAAGCGACTGCAGAAGGTTTGCAGGCGCCGGTCCTCGCTCCTCTGTATGCAGTCAGGCTGGTGAGACAAAGTCACAGGAATCAGTTCATGAGCAGCCGCCTGATAAAGTTCTACATTCATCAACATTCCTGTCTCGTCACGCAGGCAGCTTTATTGCAACCTGCCCTCAACACCCTTATCTTTCATGAGATGCTGTGGGCATTGTGTGGGTTGCTACCTACCTGGATCTGTGTGACGACACTGCCCTCTGGTGTCGAAGAGACGTGAAGTACGTCGACACATTGATATTCAGCCTGCATCAGCAGCAGATTTCAAACACGTCTTTTACTGAAATAACATGAAATAGGATAAAATTTTAATTTATACTTACAATGTATTCCTTAAATCGTAAATACTGTGTGGAGCACTTCATTTTAAAAGACATTTTTAGGTTTCTTCGTCAAGCTTTCTTTCATGCTGGGCTTCACGCCAATTTTTCATGAACATGAAGCCACCTTCATGTTCCGTTGTAAAAAATCCAAAACAAATGCTATTATTTCAAGTTGGGTTGGTTAATTAGAAGTCATTCCTTCAGTGGCCTGTATTTAAAATGGAGTTCATACCTCAAAATCCATCCATCCATTATCTTCCACTTCATCCTATATTATGGTTGCGGGGGGGGGGGTTCCCCATGCCTAGTCCCATACAGGGGAGAACGTTTCGGGTGCTGGGCACCCAGGACAGGACGCCAATCCATCACTGGGCACACACTTACTCACACAGACAGACTTTATTCATCCATCCATTATCTTCCGTGTTATCCTATATTAAGGTCGCGGGGGGGTTCCCCATGCCCAGTCAGGGGAGAACGTTTCGGACAGGACAGGGCGCCCAACACACACTCACTCACACACACACACTCTATAT
This sequence comes from Corydoras maculifer, assembly GCA_019802435.1. NCBI lineage: Eukaryota > Metazoa > Chordata > Actinopteri > Siluriformes > Callichthyidae > Corydoras > Corydoras maculifer. The sequence continues at coordinate 211,762 of JAFMOD010000943.1, forward strand.
GGGGCAATTTTGGAGAATTCAATTGACTTGATCCATGTTTTTAGACTGTGGGAGGAAACCGGAGAACCCGGAGGAAACCCACACAGACACGGGAAGAACATGGAAACTCCACCCAGATGGGGATTTGAACCGGGAATCCCTAGTGCTGGGAGGAGAACATGCTAAACCAGTAAGCCACCGTGCCAATATCTGACACACTCTATAGGAGGCAACTTGGAGAACCCAATTGACTTGATCCATGTTTTTGGACTGTGGGAGGAAATCCACGCGGACACGGAGAGAACATGGAAACTCCACCCAGATGGGGATTCCATCCAAGAATCCCTAGTGCTGAGAGGCTAACGTGCTAAACACTAAACCACCCTACCTCAAAATTTCTCTAGAAAAAAAAATATATATAAAAAAACCGTTTTCTCAAATATTTACGTTTCCTGATGTGTGTTCAGGATTCTGGAGCTGCAGCAGAATGGAGACATGGACATCTTAAAGCTGAAGTGGTGGCCCAGGGAGAGCCTTTGTGACCTCTACTCCTCTATTGGTACCAAGAAAAGCGCCAGCGCCCTGGATATCCACAGCTTCGCCGGGGTTTTCTTCGTGCTGGCCGCCGGCGTGGTCCTGTCCTGCCTCATCGCCACCATAGAGACCTGGTGGACGAGACGGAAGGGCTCCAGGGTGCCATCCAAAGAGGTGAGAGTCCCATGATGCAAGTATAAACCTGCGGTCGGCTGAGTACATGAAGCAGAATGTGATTCGCCGCAGAAAGCAGCCTTTCATTAAACAGTAGAGAGCCGGGATAAGAGCCGAGATGAGAGACGGCACTCATTGAGGATGCGCTCATGTAGAGACAGAGACATAAACGCACACTGTGTAAAGAACCAATGAGACGGTTTTCAAACGGTTACCAAAGATAATGTCCATAATGGAGATGCAGGTGCTATAAAGGTTCTTACACGAGGCGGTTTATCGAAAATACTGCGGCGAAAAAAAGCCATAACCCATAATCTGAAAACTGATTTAATATCTGGCTCCACGTCTATCCCACAGAATTTCAACAGATGGCTTTTCAGAATGGTTTTCATTCTAACCAATCAGGTCCTGCGTCTGCTTCAGTGCAGTAGTGTTCAGACGACTTTAATGGTACGATTATTGTCTAAGAAATAAACACGATAATACAGTTATTATGATTATTATGTAACAATCAAAACAAGACAATGCAGGGCTTTTGCTAAATATTAACACAAATATAGAGAAAAAAATCTAATAATAAGTGTCTCAGGAATTTCATATTCATATGCTTTTAAAAGAAAACTAGGTTTTTCCTGTAAGGGCAAAATAATTTTATTTTTGTTTCATGCCACTTGGTCCAAAGTTCCGATTAGCAGATGACATATTATTTTATGAATATTGTCATGACGATGGTGAGTTGCCATTACGATAAATTTTAACATTAATCAGGATTAATTGCAAAAACAATCGTCTTATCCGTAGTGTGTACATACCTCTGACTGCCTCATAACAACCCAACACTGCATCAGATATCCAACTAACATTAGACTGATCTGATCTAGAGGTGAGCACTAAATCCAGGTTATTATTAATTATATTAAAATAATATATAATATTCTATAAATATTCTTAATTACATGTTCTATTGAGTTACAGTAAGGCTTTTATTGTTCATATATATATATGAACAATATATATATATATACACACACACACACACACACACACACTAAGAATTTCGCCTATACAGAGGTACAGTTCCAGTCAAAATTTTGGACATGCCCCCTTTTTGCTCCACTTATGGTCCATGCTCTCAGTTCCACTTGCTGTAAAGATGGACTTTGTAGTTCTACAATTCCAGACTGCAGTCCATCTATTTGTGTTCTACAGTACATACTCTGTTCTCTATTGGTCAGAACCCCAATAGTACCACCACAGAGCAGGGATTGTTTGGTAGGTGCATTATTCCTATCCCAGCAGTGTCATTGAGGTGTTTTAATTAATCTATAGCAGCACTGCTGCACTAACCCCTCCTCACCACATCAGTATCACTGCAGAACTGACAATAAACAATCCACCACCCAAATGATACCTGTTCTGTGATGCTCCTGACCAACAGAGAACCAACTAACAACAACAAAGAACACAGATGGACTACAGTCTGGAATTGAAAAACTACAAAAAAGTGGGCGTTTCCAAACTTCTGACCGGTTCTGTACATATGAATATAAAGCAGACAGTGATGTTGGGGTGTCTTTTATTCTTCAGCAAGTATTAAAATCTCATTAAAATGCTGCTGCAGAGTCCAGAGTTCAGACCTGTTTTCTGAACTTATTTAAACGCTCTACTGCTTCGGCCGTTTTACTGAACTGACAACAAAATTCAGCTAATGATGAGAACGGAGCACAAAGGGCTTTTACTTTAATTAGCTTTTGTTACCTGAATGAAGAATTTAACCCCCTCCCCCCTTCCCCTGAAAAAAGTGTTCACAGCCCTGTGTATAGTGAACAGCATCTCTAATTCCACTGACTGACCTTTACAGTCTCATGGAAGCCCAATCTTTACTCAAATCCAGAATGTTTAAAGGTGCAGACTTTTATTTTTGGCATTTAGTTTTGCCGTGTGATCAGAACGCACCAAGTGATTCTTATCTTTCAAAGCTTTTAGGAAATTTTAGCTGTTAATACATCTGAAACATAGTGTGACTCTTGGTGAGGCGCCCTCAAGTGTCATTGCATTTATAAAACATTTACAAACGCACTATAAAAAAAGATTAAATTATTTAATGCGTTTATTGAAAACAAAATAATAATCTGGTCTTCTGTGATGTAATCTAGTCGTTTTTTTAATGAATGTTGATCACTAAGTAACAGGATACTGTTTTCTCTAACAATCAAAAACTGCCATCTAGTGGCCAAAATTACAGACCACAACTCATAAACATCCGTAACAGGTTCGCTGCTCGCTGTTTATATTAATCTGTATTTAATTATTTAAAATAATGTATTGTATATCACATATTGATACGAATGTGAAGCGCTCAAAGGTGTGTGTTACTGTAAATGATGTCACGGCTGGACAAACAGCTCAGCCAATCAGATTTAAGGACCGGAACTAACAGCTTTAAAATATCCCTTAACAAATAGGTTTTAGTTCTTAAAAGACACAGGTCTGTAATCAGTGCATTAATATGGAATTCAGATGTTATGAGGTGGTTGTAGATGTGTACCGTGTGATGCCTCAGCTCAAAACACTAATTCTATTGCACTAAAACTATGGCAAAACTTTACCTTGCACATGGTTCACTGAAAAGGTTGGGGGGGGGGAGGCTGTTTGATATACATTATATTAACAGCAGTGTCTCTAAAACTTTCTAAATTTCTGCAGAAATTTAACCCAAAACCTTATTACATTTAAAGACAGGTAGTATATATATATATATATATATATATATATATATATATATATATATATATATTATTTTATTTTTTTAAATTCAGTACCAGTCAGAAGTTAGGCCACGCCCCTTCCTGCTCCATCATCTATTTCCTCCACTTAACATATAGATGGACTTTTGTAGTTTTACAATTCCAGACTGTAGTCCATCTGTGTTCTGTGTTGTTGTTAGTCCCCTGTTGGTTCTCTGTTCTCTGTTGGTCAGAAGCATCACAGAACAGGTATTATTAAGGTGGTGGATTGTTTATTGTCAGTTCTGCAGTGACACTAATGTGGTGAGGGGGTTTGTAGTTTCATTTAAACACCTCAGTGACACTGCTGGGATAGGATTAATGCACCGAATTGTAGAACTACAAAGTCCATCTTTACAGGAACTGGAACTGAGAACATGGACAATAAGTGGAGCAGAAAGAGGGCGTGTCGAGGGTTTCCATTTTATTAAATGTAAGTGCAAAAGTATGGAAACCTTTAGGATTAGCGAATCATTTTCTGGTGTTTAATTAATGGGATGATAATCAGGTGAGTGGGACCTGTTTTTTTTATTTTTTATTAATAATAACTATCTGATTCTAATTTACGTTTGTAAAAGTGAATCATGAATTAAACATAGATTTCTGAGGACCTTGAGAAGAGTAGTTGTGGGATAGCCAGTGGTTTTTCTTTTTTAAAACATGCGTTTTCTAAAAGCCCAGATCCAGTTCACATTAAAGGAACATGACGATGGATTTAAAACATGACTAAATCATCTGAATCATTTTTTATCATTTATTTTTTATCTGCCTCAAGTCTTCAAGATCTGTATTGTTAATTATACATTACACTGGCCTTATACGGCAGTTCTTTAATTATTTAACAGGATTAGAGACACCTCTGACACCATGGGTTCTCATATCATACAGATCTGTTTGGGTCTCATGCATCTGAACTGCACGTGGACAGCGATGTGCTTTGGAAAGAGCTTGTTGTAATCAGTGTCTCAGGTGTTTAGAGGGTAACTTTTGGGGTCTTTTGGTGACCTTGCTTGTGGCGGTATCGTTGGTGGAAACGTTTTTCATCCGTCTTCTCTTCTGAGGTCCACAGCAATCTGTTTTGTGCCATGATGCACTTCCACAAAACTATCGATTCTTAAAAGATTCATTTAAAAACATTTAATAAGGTTTTGGGTGAAATTTATGCAGAAATTCTATAAGGTTTTTTATATTATTAAGCATCACTGTATCTGTAATGTGGCAGCATGGTGGCTAAGTGTTTGGTATGTTCTCCTCTCAGCACTAGAGATTCCCAGTTCAAATCCCAATCTGGGTGGAGTTTCCATGTTCTCTCCGTGTCCACGTGGATTTCCTCCCACAGTCCAAAAACATAAAGGTCAACTGAATTCTCCAAATTGCCCCATATAGAGTGTCTGTGTGAGTGAATGTGTGGGTGTGTGTGATAGATTGGTGTACTGTCCTGGGTGTATCTGCCCAGCACCCAAAACATTCTCCCCTGGATGGACATGGGGACCCCCCCCTGCAAACCTAGTAGAGGATAAAGAGGGATATAATGGATGGATGGATAGATCTTTAATGTGGCGGCACAGTTGGTTAGTGGATAGCATGTTCTCCTCTCAGTGCTGGGGATTCCCGGTTCAAATCCCACTCTTGGTGGAGTTTCTATGTTCTCCCCGTTTCCGTGTGGGTTTCTTCCGAGTTCTCCGGTTTCCTCCCACAGCCCAAAAACATGGATCAAGGTCAATTTAATCCTCTAATTTGCCCCATATAGAGTGTTTGTGTGTGAGTGTGTTGACCTACTGTCCTGGGTGTATCTGCCCAGCGCCTGGGGCATTCTCCCCTGAACTGGCATGGGGGTCCCCCTATCCCCCACCCCCCCAAACCTAGTAGAGGATTAAGCTGAAGATGGTGGATGTATCTTTAATGTGGTGTAAACTTTATTCTATGTAGGTACCGGTTCTAGATGTCAGTTAGTAACCCTTATAAGTACTAGAGTTCTGTCTTGGTCTGTGCATCAGCTTAACATATCATTTTACCTTTACTGTAAGTAAACACCAGAGGACTTTATTAGATGTTTAGATCTTCCATCTTACCGCACGTTCTGACCGACGGTGCATGAGTTACTTATTGCTGTAAACAAGCTGATTACACAGAAGTTCTAAGAACTCCAGAGTAAGAACCAGTGACCGCTGATCTGATTAGTAATGATAAGATAAAATGCTAATTGAATTTCTTCTAAGCATTGTTGAAGTAGCTTGCAGAAGGCTGACCGTCACTCTTGAACATCCCAACTCCTGCGGTGCGTTCATGCCGAGGCCGGTTCCGTCGGCAGAGCACTCTTCCAGAAGGTTCCCTCAGACTTGCAGCTTTGCAGGAGACCGATACAAACCATAAACCGTTTCAGAGACCCAGCGATGAGCACGCAGTTCACGGTCGGACGGTCACTTAGCTTTTTAGCAGACGGCAACGAGATCAAAGCCAAGCCGTCCACTGAGCTCATTGTCATGGAGCGGCGTCGGTGGTGGTGTTTTGGACGTCGGGATCCTCATAAGTGCACGTTGACTGTTGCTCAATAGCTCTAGTATCCATTCTCTGCATCTTTTCATTCATAAGTATATAGCAGCCTAACTATTAAACACATTACTAACTTGCACTTGAATGACCAAAAGTTTGTGTACAGCCACTATGTGTGGAGAGCTTTTCATGTGCACAAAGCAAAGAGGAGCCTGAAGACCCTCAGCCCTCTGATCTCAACCCCATGGGACACTTTTGGGCTCAAATGGAAACCATACAAATTGGTCCAAGTGCACATACTTTTGGTCGCAATGAAGCCTGCTGTCTTTTTTACATTTAAGTAGAGCTTGCGTTTGTGTCTCTGTCTCTCACACAACGTAGATTGTATAACGTACAGTGTGTATGTTGGCTGAATTCTAATGCCTCTGTCAGCTTGTGAAGAAGCTCTCTGTGCTGTCAGAAGGCGCTCAGATGTTTTCTTTACAAGTGAGTCTTCTGACAGTAACGAGGGAACAGTCAGTCATTTAAAGGGGATTAAAGCACATTAGGGATGTCCCGTTGTCCCATTCTGCTAATACAGGGATATTCTAATGGCTTTCAGCATCAACTATTTACGACTTTCATGAGATTCATCTTTGGTCTCTGCACTACTTTTCCATAAATTGTGATTCTGCTGAACAGGACAAGTTGCAGCAGGAGTTTAAAGCGAAATTAAAATCCATATTGTTATAAAAAGCCATGCAGTTTTAAGGTTAAAGCCAGAAATTTGCAAGTTCAGTGGAACCCCTGTTTCATTGCAATCAGTGAAATCCGGAACCGATGAAAACTGAGGCACTGCTTTCCCTTTAAATCAGTGTAAATCCATTTAATTCATTCTAGAGACTCCAAAATACAAACAAGCAAAATCTAAAAAATTTATTTTTCAAAAACCACCCCTATATCGTGTTAAATTATTTCATCCTAAATTAATTATGCTAGTGAAGTATAAAATTTAGTAGAAAATAGGCAATTTATCCATAAAAAAATTATTTATTACCACTAATTAGGTAAATTATTTAATTGATTCATGTGTTGTCATCGACGATGAACAATTTTTGAAGGGTTCCCCATGCCCATCCGGGGGAGAACATTTCGGGCGCTGGGCAGATTTACCCAGGACAGGGCGCCAATCGATCACTGGACACACTCATTCACACAAACACACTCTATATGGGGCAATTTGGAGAATTCAATTGACCCTGATCCATGTTTTTGGACTGTGGGAAGAAACCGATTCGAACCAGATATCCCTAGCCCTCAGAGGCGAACATGCTAAACACTAAGCCTCATGTATAATACTAAAAAAATTAATTATATATAACAGTATTTTATATTATTGAATATAAAAGGGGCGGCACGGTGGCTTAGTGGTTAGCACATTCGCCTCTCAGCGCTGGGGATTCCCGGTTCGAATCCCCATCTGGGTGGAGTTTCCATGTTCTCCCCGTGTCTGCGTGGGTTTCCTCCGGGTTCTCCGGTTTCCTCCCACAGTCCAAAAACATGGATCAAGTTAATTGAATTCTCAAAATTGCCCAATTTAGAGTGTGTATGTGTGAGTGAGTGTGTGCCCAGCGATGGATTGGCGCCCCCCCCCCCCCCCCCCCCCCCCCCCCCCCCCCCCCCCCCCCCCCCCCCCCCCCCCCCCCCCCCCCCCCCCCCCCCCCCCCCCCCCCCCCCCCCCCCCCATAAAAGGATATAAACGACTGATGTAAATAGTAAATGAACGTTTTAACAGAACGGCATTCACACTTCTCATTGTCTTTGACATCTTTAGTCTCTGCTTGTAAGCACATTAACGTCTTTCGCTACCTTAATCTTTTTCGTCGCTTCCTTTTTTGCCACTTTCCGTACACATGGTTAATTTTAATTTTAAGATTGAATTTTCTTTGTTGGGCTGCTGGATCTGGAAACTTTTTTTTCAGTCCCATGATGGCGGTAAATGTAAAGCATTAACATCCCTATTACTGTGCAGGGCAACACTTAACTGGGACAATGAAATTTGTGCATGTCACTGTGATTGGTGACATTAATATGGGTCAGTACTTGATACCAGATCTGGCCTGAGCGAGATGAGGGACATTTTTTCGGGACAGCCCTAATGCGTCGTGATAAATCAGCCATGTGTTCAGTCTCTGTGTCATTTGCCTGAATATTAAAAAACTGTCTTGATGTCTGCCATTGTTGTTGTGATTCCGTGGGGCTCACGCAGTTCCTCACTAACGTTTTAAAAGGATTTTAAAATCCAGAGGGAGGAGTTTTCCCGAGGCTGCGGAGCGCCACACAATCACGTGTTAATCATGTCTAAACTCTTAATGTGTCAGAAACGACTTTTAAAAAAAGGCCCCCGGTAAATCCACACAGTTCCGTTGCGTTTTTTTTGAGGGGGTTCAACTTTTTAAAATTCTTACCGTCTCACCATTCCAGGTTTCTGGAACGTTGGAATCATTGGACTTTAAAAACAGAACCTCAGAAGCTCTATGTGCTGACTGTTTTGTTTGTTGTCTCTTTCTACTCATCCCCCAACTCTCTTTGAAAACAAATTACCTTCTCCTCGTCCTCTCATCCGCCCGCTCCATCTGTCCATCCGTCCCGCCATCGTCCCGTTGGGTTGCGGTCTGCTGCCACGGCAGACGCAGGCCGACGGGCCGTCCGCCGGCTCGGATGAGCCGTGCCATGAGCCACGGAGTGACATCACGCTCACGCTCAGGCCCTCATCCAATCACCTCTCGTCTGCATGCTGCGCCCCGCCTCTGGACTCCAGCCTACGCCACACGTTCGCTATCCCATCGCGAAGCGTCTTCTGCCAACACTGAGCTGCCTTCTCTCTCCTCATGCACCACGCTTCGAGCCCACGTAGGTAGCGGCGCCCTGCGATACAGATAAACACCACGTCCCGGTTCAGTGAGGACTCACAGGCTTTTATTCCAGTGTGAGATGAGGACTTTACTTCTGCAGTAGCTTCTGTTGAAGAGATTTAGGAAAAGCACCTTCAACTTCAGAAACAGAACGTACTTTGGTTTTTATGTTGTATGAACGAAGAGGCCAATTGATTACTTTTCCCCTTAAAAAGATAAACATTTGACAGTTTCGGGATTTATTTCTACTTATAATTTACAGTTAATCTTAAGTTTAAATTATCTAATGCTCCGAGCCTGAACTCCCAAAGAGCAAGTCAAAGCGACAGCAGCAAAAATAAAAACCTCCCTGTAAAGTTGAATTTAAGGAAGAGACTTTGTGAGGGGGCGGCACGGTGGCTTAGTGGTTAGCATGTTCTCCACTTAGCACTAGGGATTCCCGGTTCGAATCCCCATCTGGGTGGAGTTTCCATGCTCCGGGTTCTCCGGTGTCCTCCCACAGTCCAAAAACATGGATTAAGGTTAATTAAATTCTCCAAATTGCCCCATATTGAGTGTGTGTGTCTGTGTAAGTGAGTGTTAGCCCAGATAGGTTGGCACCCTGTCCTGGGTGTGTCTGCCCAGCGTCCGAATCGTTCTCCCCTGGAAGGGCATGAGGAACCCCCCCCGTGACCCTAGTACAGGATAGAGCGGAAGGTAATGGATGGATGGATTTAATAATGAATGAGGACCGAGGCTTAGTAGGGAACAGTGTTATCTCCTGGTAAAGTCTACTTACATTTTAAGCCAAAACCTACAACTTTAAGCTATAAATACTTTTTAAAATGCTTCTGTGACCTATCCCTGTACTACTTTAAAGGTCACTCACCCGTTACCTTTTGGCCAACCAGTTTGGGGTCCGCTTCTCAGTACCCCAGTGGTGCAAAATATTCTAAATTTTGAAATCAAATGCAGCTTTATTTGGAAAACCCGAAGCTACAATCAAAATCGAACCTTCAGATCTATTTATATTTATGTTACATTTGGTCAGTTTGGTCTCCGGGTGAAGGGTGAAGCCCTTTGCTCAAGATCCCACAGTGGAAACTTCAGTGAACTCGACCCTAACCATCAGATTACCCAAAACTAAAAACCAAGATGTTAACAGAGAACCTAGGAAATAAAATATATGCAAAATATGCTGTTTATATAATTACATCTGAATGTAAGGTCTAAGAAATAAAGTCTGAAACGCTAACCTTTGATCTCAAACTTGAATGGCTTCAGTGCAGAGAAAAAGCTGGAATGGATTGGCCTCACTGTTCTAACACTGTTAAAATCAACACTGAGGGCACAGTAGCTCAGTGTTAAGGGTGTTGAGTTATCAATCTGAAGGTTGTAGGTTCAAATCCCAGCTCCACTGAAGTTACCAATGTGGGTCCTTGAGCAAGCCCCTTAACCCTCATTGCTACAGGGTTGTTGTGTTAACCCTGTGCTCACCTTGTAAGTCGCTTTGGATAAAAGCATCCAATAAATGAGCAAATGTAATGTAATGTAAAATGTAGTGTATGCAAAGGGTGTGTGTAAATAAAATTCAGATCAACTTAATCATCAACGCCACACTTACCCGATCAGATCAAATGTAAAATTCTGGAGAACACTGCTTCTATGTTCTCATGGCTGCTGTGGCATAAATAAATATTTATATATATTATAATATTTAATATTAATATTTATTAACAGTTTCCATGTGATAACTGAACACAGAACAAACAGTAGGACTTTTAAACACACACTAAACCGTTAACTTTGTCAAATAAACAGCTACAGAACAATCTTAAAGCAGCCCGAACAGAATGTTCAATAAGCTCTGAACTAGAACATCATCCTCTGAGGAGTAAATTAAACCAGAATCATCACAAAGGCTCAGAATAAATAATAATGTGGGCTATGATGTAAAAAGTTTAATTACTAGATTATTTACTTTACTTTACAGTACGAATAAAAAGGGATGGAGTGAATTAGAACCGTACACTATCGAGGTTGCACTGTTTTAAAGGATTTTGCTAACAGATCACTACTCATAACTTTAGTTTAATTTTGTTTGTTGGAATGGTTCAGTAGTCATTAGATCAGACTGACAGCTCAACAAGCCAATCGGCTTCCTCAGAGCATGAGTCTCATTAAAAACACAAACTGATTAAAGGTGCTTCACCGCACCATCATCAGACCCACTCTGCCCCACCATCATTAGACCTACACTGCACCACCATCATCAGACCCACTCTGCACCACCGCACCATCAACAGACCCACTCTGCTTCACTGCACCATCAACAAACCCCCACTCTGCACCACCGACAGACCCACTCCGCTTCACTGCACCATCAACAAACCCCCACTCTGCACCACCGACAGACCCACTCCGCTTCACTGCACCATCAACAAACCCCCACTCTGCACCACCGTCAGACCCACTCTGCTTCACTGCTCCATCAACAGATCCACTCTGCACCACAGCACAATCAACAGACCCCCTCTGCTTCACTACACCATCAACAGACCCCCTCTGCTTCACTACACCACCAACAGACCGTACCATCAATAATCCCCCACTCTGCACCACCGACAGACCCACTCTGCTTCACTGCACCATCAACAGACCTACTCTGCACCACCATACCACCAACAGAACGCACCATCAATAAACCTCCACTCCGCACCACAGCACCATCAACAGACCCACTCTGCACCACCGCAACATCAGCTGCTCCACCGCCCCATCAACAGACCCACTCTGCACCACCACGCCACTAACACACCCTCACTTTTAGAGAGAGAGACATCACTTGATTGGTGCTGACAGACCCGTTAGATTTAATGCAACTGTACTGCATTAATAATCAGTATTATAATCAGAGTGTATGTGGCCATGCTTTTGATCATATAGTGTAAACATGATGTGCAATCCTTCATAGACTCTTAAATTCAGAGATCAGATTGTGACTTTAGATTTTACAATAATACAAAAAGGGGGGGGGGGCACAGCATCAAAGAACAATCAGTTTAACATTATAGTTGGTTTTCTTCATAACTACTGACTTGTGATGTTATCATTTGTAAGTCGCTTTGAATAAAAGCGTCTGCTAAATGACTAAATGTAAATTAATTTAATTCTCAGCGCAGTGCGTATTTAAAGCCGAACGATAGAGCAAAGCATGTTTACGGTTCTGTAAAACGATGCTTGTTGCTGGATCCATCTGCCTCGTCCGTGTTCATCCTTTATTCTTTTGTGTTTTTTATTTAACTCCTGCTGCTCATCCGTCACCTAAACATCATCTAATATACCGCGTTATATCTGCTCACATCTCCTCACGGCCATCGCCTCATCATCTCATCTCAATATCTCACTTCTGCTTCTCGCTGCACCCACCGCATCCTCCTACACTTTTTTTAAATCGTACACCCCCAAATTTCCTCACTTTCCTCACTTTCCTGTAACAACCCTCAATCCTCCTCCTCTTCTCTCTCTCTGTCTTTCGCTTGCTCTTTCCTTATTGCTTCCTATTCTCCCCCCTTCCTTCCTTCTACCCCCCACCCCACTCCACCCTAACTCCTTTTTCTTAGGACGATAAGGAGATCGACCTGGAGCACCTCCACCGGCGTGTGAACAGCCTGTGCACGGAGGACGAGAGCCCACACAAGCAGTACTCCACCTCATCCATGGACCTGACGCCGCTGGACATGGACTCACTGCCGGCTGCACGTCAGGCCCTGGAGCAGATCAGCGACTTCCGCAACACCCACATCACCACGACCACCTTCATCCCAGAACAGATCCAGACACTCAGCCGAAGCCTTTCGGCCAAGGCCGCTTCCGGTTTCGCATTCGGCGCCATGCCCGACCAGCGGACAGGCCCGGGACCCTTCAGACAGCGTGCTCCTAATGGAGGCTTCTTCCGCAGCCCCATCAAGACCATGTCCAGCATTCCCTACCAGCCCACACCGACCCCTAGCTTCAGCTACGGGAATGACCCCGACCGGGGCACGTCCATATAACGCAAAAGAAGACACGCACACGAAACAAAGATCCAAATGTAAATACCAGTCTCCCGTTCTCCCGGATTGCTCTTGGGTTTGGTTTTTCCGTTGTTTTGGTTTGATTTTCTCTTGATGAGCTTTGCTGTTGGGGTGCTTGTCCTGCCTGAACTCACCTCCCCGACAAGGAGGTGATCATTATTGTCTTTGTGGTCGTTGGGAGATCTCTTGTGTCAACATAACTGCTTCTGTGGGTTTTTAATTTCTTCAGAACTTGCTGAGAGGAGAGATTTGAAACGACTATCACGAACCTTAATATTATGGGATGTTTACACTTCTGTCTTTTTGTTCAGGACAAAAAAAAAGGAGGAGTTAAAAAAAAAAAAAAAGGAACACTGCACTTTGCAGAAACACCCGCAATAACTTGAGGACTCTCATCTGCTTTACGGAACGTCGGCGGTCCGAGTCTGCTGCTCTTTAAAAAGAACCGGTGCTGCAGACATTCACTGGATCGGCGCCGCAGATTTGGGCCATCTTACTGAAGGTGGACTTTTCCATAAACAGACACACACACATACGTACACAAACACACTGAAACTAAGACTGGATGAAAAATGCAACTAAGGTCTCCTTAAGTGTGTTTTATTAACCTTTACAAAACATTCAGTGTGAAATGTGTCTGAGGAAAAGGTTCTGAGACCACGGCGCTGATTTCCTGACGTTCAGTTTTCATATTAAATGATTTAAAAGGTTGAGCAGCAACATGTGAGGTGAACTGCTGAGATCACAGTCTCTTTTTAAATCTCTGGCTCTGATAAAGAAAACAAAGACCAACCATTTTGGAAAATTATTTCAATTATAAGCGGCGTTAAAAATGTAATGCCCAACTGTTTTTCAAAGTATATTTTGATTTAAAGTGCTTCAGTTGTGATGTCCCCCTCTCACATCTACATGCTGGAGACACTAAATTGTCCCAGCATTGTGACCTGTAGGTCCACGGTTCAATTCTCGGCCCCACCAAGTACTACGACTCAAGTGCCCTTGGGCAAGGCACCTAACCCTAATTGCTCCCCGTGCCCCGTGTAAACGGTGGGACACCGCTCTGGGCACATGTGCTCACATGTGGAGGACAGATTCCTCTGTGTGCAAGTACATTAGGAAAAATAGATCACTTTATTATGTGTATCTTCTCCACTATGGCGCCCCCTAAAGGGAATAAGGCTGATTACAAGAACTGTAGTGAACAATCAACATGCACATCACCAAATTGTGTTGGACCACACGGCCCTCCGATATCGCTATGAGCATATTTTGATGATGTCATGAGGTGAGAACAAGGAAACAGAACTAGAGCTGATATAGACAGACTGAAAAAAAAATGACCTGCGTTGATAAAGACTTGCATTTTAAAAACATCTATTAATTTCGTCACCAATTTGGAGAATTGTGGGGCATTACATTCTGAACGGCCCTCGTACACTCCCATTTGTTAGTTTAAGAAGTAAAGCATTACGATTGTTTTAAGTTATGACTCACGATGCCATTTTTTGGATTGTGTTTTATTTCTCAAAAGGAAAAAAAAAACATGGAAACAAAATAAAAAAAATCTGCGTTTATCACTAACATCGTAATAATATGACTAATGTTAGTTTAGGACGAGCTTTCGGTTTGTTATCCTTAAACTAATTTGCAAACGTTGTGTGTAGAGAAACAGCAACAGTCTTTCGATGACCGCATTCTAGATGTACTTTTCTTAAGCTATCTTATGGCTACTGAATGAGAATAGGACTTAAAAAATTATTTAGAGTTGAAGATTTTTATTTAGTATAACGAAGAGATGTTAAAATGTATATTTTACATGGAGATTACGTTAAAAAGAAAATAGTTTAACATTAAAGCGTTGCTTAAGTCTTTATGACACTAATTCAGTCCTGAATCCCTTCGATCGTAAGGCAGTGTTTCCAATATTTGCCTTTTTTAAGACGCATTGCTCTCTTTTTGAGTTTATGGATTCAAGCGTACGGGGAAGATATTTACATTTTAAAATATAAAACATGGCCATGCCTGTAACATTTTTAATTTCTTACATAGTATGTACAGGACTCCTGGATCATTGATTATAATGTACAGTATTTAATATAGGCCTATTTTGTTGTATGTGTTGCATATTATTCAAATGGAACAAACTGAGGCCTCTGTTACAAGTGGCAAAGCTTTCTGTGTATAATTTGTCTAATAAACATGTTTTTTACAGTGACTTCCTTTAGTTTAGTGCCATTCCTGTCAGCGTTCTGCCTTCTGAATCATCTGGAACGTTTTGGACTTGAATACATGGTTTGAGTGTTAGGGTTTTTTTTTGTTTTTTTTTTTAAAGCACAAACCCCAGGTAGTGTGGTCAAAGGTCAGGCCTGGTTTTAGGAGATCACAGAGCGTGTTTGCCAGACGTCATGCCCCTTGGCACACACAGAATAGCACAGCAGCCGATCCCTCATGCTTCAATGAATAAAGAAAAGCTAAGGCTACCACGTGTACACCCCCCCACACACACACACACACACACGTCTCACCCGCATGACACTTCAAAAGGCCAAGTTCTTGTCTATGTGAATATATACAGTATATAAATTTATGCAGGATCTTTTTCTTTGGAATCATACAGCGCATTCAATTGAAAAGCTCTCTGTGGTCGTACCTTCAGTCGTCGCCCTTTGGGTTGATCTGTTTTTCGGAGTCCTATCTCGACTTAGAAAATGGCTGGTATTAGTTTGAAAATGTTTAGAAATTCTGCTCCCAAATAAATAACAGGAACATTGATTCATACAGCACTGGTAGAAGTAATTACATTTAATAAACAATTATAAACAGCAGGAATGTGTTGTATATGCAGTCAGCGTTAAAAAGCTTTGTCAAGCAAAAGTAGTGGAGATTTGAACATGCACCCAGTTTATCAATTATTATATTTTCCGCTTTTATCCTATATTAGGGTCGCGGGGGGAGGTTCACCATGCCCATCCAGGGGAGAACGGCTCAGGCGCTGGGCAGATACACCCAGGACAGGGCGCCAATCTATCGCTGGACACACACTCACACAGACAAACACACTCTATATGGGACAATTTCATTCATTCATTATCTTCCGCTTTATCCTATATTAGGGTCGTGCGGAGGTTCCCCATGCCTATCCAGGGGAAAACGTTTCGGGCGCTGGGCAGATACACCCAGGACAGGGCGCCAATCTATCGCTGGGTGCACACTCACTCACACAGACACGCAAGCTTACACACACTATATGGTGCAATTTTGGAGAATTCAATTGACCTTGATCCATGTTTTTGGACTGTGGGAGGAAACCGGAGAACCCGGAGGAAACCCACGCGGACACGGGGAGAACATGAAAACTCCACCCATATTGGGATTCAAACTAGGAATCTCTAGCGCTGATAGGACAATATGCTAACTATTATTATAGTGAGAGAAAATATAACTGAGTACAGAGTAAGCAAACAACCTTCTACAACACTGAGTATGAATGTAATATTAAAGCGTACCCAGAATAAACACTTGAAAATAAGGCTACAGCACTGAGTAGAACTTGATGTGAGCAGTGTTTCTTATTATCATTGTGTAATTTTTAATTTTCATTGTGGTTCAGCAGAATAAAATATATATTTGGGTAGCGCTGACAAACTGAGAAAACCTGCCGTGACGATAGCATCATTTAAAATCAGTTACCTTCCTGCACTGAGCTCCAGGTCCAAGACCTGTTACCATCACAGCCCTTTAAAAAAAAACTGCACAACTCCAAAAGCTCACACAGGTGTGACAAACATGGCAACATGGTCACTACTGTCTATATAATCTTCCTTACTACATAGGAGCAGTATATCAGATCCATCCATTACCTTCCACTTTATCCTCTACTAGGGTCGCGGGGAGGTTCCAAATGCCCATCCAGGGGAGAACATTGCGGGTGCTGGGCAGATACACCCAGGACAGGACGCCAATCTATCACTGGGCACACACTCACTCACACAAACACACTCTATATGGGGCAATTTGGAGAATTAAAATGACCTTAATCCATGTTTTTGGACTGTGGGAGGAAACCCGAGAACCAGGAGGAAACCCACGCGGACACGGGGAGAACATGCAAACTCCACCCAGATGGGGATTCGAACCGGGAATCCCTAGTGCTGAGAGGCCGCCCTATTTGATCAGCTCTTTGTAGTAAAAGATATTGTACTGTGGGTAGGAGGAGACAATTAGAAGGACAATTGTGGAAGGAAACCGGGGAACCCGGAGGAACCCCATGAAGACACGGGGAGATTCGAACCGGGAATCCCTAGTGCTGAGAGGCAAACGTGCTAACCACTAATTCTCCAAATTGCCCCATATAGAGTGTGTATGTGTGATTGAGTGTGTGTCCAGCGATAGATTGGTGCCCTGTCCTGGGTGTCTGCCCAACGCCCGAGATGTTCTCCCCTGGATAGGCATGGGGAACCCCCCCGCGACCCTAATAGAGGATAAAGCGGAAGACAATGGATGGGATGGATGGATGAAAAACTGAGGTCACCTAATCTTCACATGGATTTTTTTTTTAGATTTTAGCATGTTTCTGGGGTCAAATAGGCATCTTTGTGACGTCAATCATTTTAGGTTATTCCGAAACCTCACTCTGTGAACAGAAGTCCACACCAGGACAGCGAGGGGTCTTAAATAATGCTGAAGCTTTTATAAAAACTAATACCTCCACCTCAAACCATAAGAAACAGCAGGAGCATTAGGTACAGAATTCACCTTACCTTGTTCTCTCTGCCTCCAAATCCAAACTGGATCCCCATCAGTGTTTCTGTACCTTATTTCTGCCGGGACAAAGATGAAAGAAAAAGTTTAAGGTGAGTGCAAGATTTGGCAGCTGCTATTTTTATTATTAAACCTAATTAATCATCTAATATTTACTGTTTATATTGTATTCTGATTGATTTTTATAATGTTACGTTTAAACACTGTACAGCCCTTTGTTGCAGCTTCTGTTGTTTTTAATGTGCTTTATAATTAAAATTGAGTTGAGGTGGGTATTTTTAAGGTAATACGATTTTATTCAGCTACAAAACCTTATTCTTTAGATAGATAGAACTATTATTTTAATTACACATGAAACAAAAAAAATGTAATAATAGTAGATCTGTCCATTAGGCAGCAGTGTGATGTAGAGGTTAAAATGTTCAAATCCTGAGCTGAGTGGATCTCCGCTGTTCTCCCAGTGTCTGTGTGGGGTCCAAAGTTAAATTGGCTGCTCTGAATTGCCCCTATATACTGCATGAGCATGTGTGCTCAGTGATTGATTGGTACCCTGTCCTGGGTGTATCTGCCCAGCACCTGAACCCTACTCCCAAGTATAGAATTCAGTGGAAAATGAGATGAGATGAGATGAAAAAGAGATTTAAAAAAAGGATAAAAAATAGCCAATAAAAATATTAGAAATCTTTAATCCTCATGGCATTCATTAATGAGGTTAATGTTATTTGATCAACTCCATCCATCAATCCATTATCTTCCGCTTTATCCTCTATTAGGGTCGTTGTGGGGGGGTTCCCCATGCCCATACAGGGGAGAACGTTTCGGGCGCTGGGCAGATACACCCAGGACAGGACGCCAATCTATCACTGGGCACACACCCACTCACACAAACACACTCTATATGGGGCAATTTGGAGAACTCAATTGACTTGATCCATGTTTTTGGACTGTGGGAGGAAACCCGAGAACCAGGAGGAAACCCACGCGGACACGGGGAGAACATGCAAACTCCACCCAGAAGGGTATTCGAACCGGGAATCCCTAGTGCTGAGAGGCCGCCCTATTTGATCAGCTCTTTGTAGTAAAAGATATTGTACTGTGGGTAGGAGGAGACAATTATATAATAAGCTAGATTTTAGGTTACAATTTTAGGGTGGGGCGGCACGGTGGCTTAGTGTTTAGCACGTTCGCCTCTCAGCGCTAGGGATTCCCGGTTCGAATCCCCATCTGGGTGGAGTTTCCATGTTCTCCCCATGTCTGCGTGGGTTTTCTCCGGGTTCTCCGGTTTCCTCCCACAGTCCAAAAACATGGAACAAGTTAATTAAATTCTCCAAATTGCCCCCAATAGAGTGTGTCTGTGTGAGTGAATGTGTGCCCAGCGATGGATTGGCGCCCTGTCCTGGGTCTATCTGCCCAGCGCCTGAAACGTTCTCCCCTGGATGGGCATGGGGAACCCCATCGCGACCCTAATAGAGGATAAGCGGGAGATAATGAATGAATTTTAGGGTGCAGTGAAGGGGAATGGGCGTGTGAACCCCCCCCCCCACACACACACACACACACCACCACCACCACCACCACCACCACCACCACCACCTTATAACGTAAAGATAAGGAGATGGGGTTAGAATTTTTGTTTAGATTTACCGTCCTAGTAAGTTTTTTATAACTTTATTAGTATTATAACCAACAGAAAAAATAAACTTTCTTAATAATTAAGCATCTCACTTTATAAGGAGTGAACAGCCCGCCAGCACGTCCTCCAGTACAGCAGCGGCGGTGGTGGAGGAGGAGATTGTGATGATGTTGATGCTGGTGGTGCAGCGTCATGGATCATTTCTGCATCAGTATCCAGAAGCCAAACTGCGACCTCTGTATAAGTCCTGAGTCTGAACCATTAACTCATCGTCTCTACCTCAGGACTCTTTAAATGATTTCTTAAGACTAAATTCAAATATAATCCCAAACTTCAGGCCTAGTTCTGGTAAGTCACATTTCTACTACATTTATCTGATTCTCGTAGAACTTAGCGCAACTGAAAATAACCACATAAAATAGTATTAAAAATCTAAATAATGAGCAGAGGACGCGACTCTCCGTTGAGTTTGTTACGTTGTGACAGTTGTAGGTTTAACTCTGGAAATCTGTAGCTGTTAATTGAATCGCCATGTTTGATTCCAACTCACCTATTAACTCACCTGCTTACTGCGCGTCTCAGCGCCATTAAAACAAGCATGTTTTTTATTCCACTTGCGTATTATAGCGTAAATTAACAAATTATTACCGAACTGTGTTCGTTTTATAACTTTTAACAGTCTTTAAATGGTTTTAAATGAGAACGAACGGAAAAGTTTGGCAACGAACAGTAGTTCCGACCTAGCAACGTGATTGGTCCACGACCATAACCAGGCTGCGTCTGTGAGGGTCTAGATTTCTTGTATCACTCCGCGTACTGGAACTCGCTCGTCTTCCGAATTATTAATTACATTTACATTATAATTACATTTAGTCATTAAGAAGACGCTTTTATCCAAAGCGGCCTACAAATGAGAACATCACAAGTCAAAAGTTATGCAGAAAACCAACTACACTGTAAAATCATCAAACCCGATTGTTAGTTTACATTTTTTAATTAGCCAGTGACGTCATTCAGATATTTAAATATAAGCGTTCTGAATCTTCCTTTTATTATTTATGTTTTATTCATAAGCATGTTGTATCACCTTCAGATATTTTCCCCCACATTTCTCTCTGTGTCCACACGAGGGCACTTGACCAACTCAAATTCCTGCAACATCTGGAAAGTTCATTCATTCATTATCTTCCGCTTATCCTCTATTAGGGTCGCGGTGGGGTTCCCCATGCCCATCCAGGGGAGAACGTCTCGGGCGCTGGGCAGATAGACCCAGGACAGGGCGCCAATCCATCGCTGGGCACACACTCACTCACACATACACACTCTAAATTGGGCAATTTTTGAGAATTCAATTAACTTGATCCATGTTTTTGGACTGTGGGAAGAAACCGGAGAACCCGGAGG
>JAFMOD010000943.1:258320-314416 GCA_019802435.1 Corydoras maculifer
TAAAGGCTTTCTTTATAGATCGGTTCTGCTTTCCTGCGGATGTCAATCAATCAGTTACAGTTAAAGTCTCTGTGTCTCCTTTGCATTTTTACACACACACACACACACACAAACACACACACACACACACACACACACATTTATTCAGTCTGTGAAAGTTAAGATGCTGGACATTGTGAAACCAAAACCTGAAATATCTCATACACCCCGTCCCCCCCCCCGCCCCATTCTTTTATTGGCTTATCTCTGTAGATTTAAAAGATTTCTCCTGAAATGTTGCACAATGTTGCGTAAACTGAAGTGAACTTGGTGCTTGCCCCCCCACGACACACACACACACACACAATGACAGTGACAACCCTTTTATAATACTTTTTCTTCAGCACAATCTACTATAAATTAATAAGGCAAAACAAAAAGAGCTTTTAGTGATTTTGCAGGTCCCTGCTCCTCACTTGCCCCCCAAACCAATGAGGCTTGGTGGAATGCTGCCTCTCGCGCACTCTTTGCCCCCCACCCCAATCTAAAAGTGTGCACTTTGGGGATGAGCATGCGATGTGAGCACTTCACTCTGCCAGAGAGACAGGAACGGGGGGGAAAAAAAAGAAAAACAAAAAGAAACAAAATGGCACAGCTAACAAAAGGGCCTGTATCCAGGCCAGGCTGAGCCATTGTCCCGCACGGGGCCCGCCATCGAACGTGAGACGATTGGCTCCCCCCTCTCACTGGGCTGGAGGAACCTAATAGGAAATCAAAGTTCTCTCGGAGAATGGGCCGAGCTCAGAGTTCCTCTCCCTTGGGTCCCGCTGAAAGAGGAGTGGAGAAAGAGTTCTTGCGGACCCGTGGAAGGTTAATGCAGTGGATAGTCTTTCTATGTCCTGCCTCTCTGGGTCCCCACTGAAGTCTCTTTTTCCCCCACTGACATGATAGTGAGCTCTGTCTTCCAGTGGACGCTTTACTGTGATTACTGCAGGTGAACCTAAAAATGAGTTCCAGCCAGACGATGTATCTGGACATCGCTTTTAGGACTATGGTGTACAAATCATCATTATAGGGTTCACTGTGCAGCGACCACAGGAACCTTCTCAGAGGGTCTCCAACATCTTATTTAAGGTTCTTGGGTGAGCCAGGCTCAGGTACATGCACATTAATACTCCATTGTTTGCTATGCGGGCGACACGGTGGCTTAGTGTTTAGCATGTTCGCCTCTCAGCACTAGGGATTCCCAGGTTCAAATCCCAATCTTGGTGGAGTTTCTATATTCTCCCCGTGTCTGCGTGGGTTTCTTCCGGGTTCTCTGGTTTCCTCCCACAGTCCGAGTCAATTGAATGCTTCAAATTGCCCCATATAGAGTGTGTCTGTGTAAGTGAGTGTGTGCCCAGCGATAGGTTGGCACCCTGTCCTGGGTGTATCTGCCCAGCGCTCGAGACGTTCTCCCCTGGATGGGCATGGGGAACCCCCCCGACCCTAATAGAGGATGGGTTTCTGCGTGGGTTTCTTCCGGGTTCTCCGGTTTCCTCCCACAGTCCGAGTCAATTGAATGCTTCAAATTGCCCCATATAGAGTGTGTCTGTGTGAGTGAGTGTTTGCCCAGTGATAGGTTGGCACCCTGTCCTGGGTGTATCTGCCCAGCGCTCGAGACGTTCTCCCCTGGATGGGCATGGGGAACCCCCCCGACCCTAATAGTTATGATAATGGATGGATGGATGTTTGCTATGCGGCTAAAGTTTATTTATTCATATCGAGTTTATATCGTTTAATGGTGTTTTATGTCTGAACCCCCAAAGAACGTAAGGTAGTGGTTACCACATCCCTCTGTCAGTGCTGGGGATCCAAGTTCGAATCCTAAAATTGATGGAGTATCAATGTTCTACACATGTGCACATGGGTGTTCTCCTGTTTCTGGTCCAAAAGCATGGATTCAAGGTGCCCCATCCTGATTGCCCCTATAGAGTGTGTGTCTGTGGGAGTGACGGTGTGGCCAGCGATAGATTGGTGCCCCATCCTGGGTGTATCTGTCCAGTGACTGAAAAATATGAGATGATATTCGATGAGGAAGAGACCTTGTGAGAACCGAGGCCCAGTGTACAGTGTTGAGTCCAACAGATGGTAATATAATTGTAACTGAGGATGTAGTAGAAAGCTGAGGGGAGTGAGCTGGGTGGAGTGGATGATGTAGAATTGCAGGAGTGATCCATCCATCCATTAACTTCCGCTTTGTCCTATATTTGGGTCGCGGTGGGGTTCCCCATGCCCATCCAGGGGAGAAAGTTTCGGGCGATGGGCAGATACACCCAGGACAGGGCTGGGCACACACTCACTTACACAGACATGCACACATACACACTCTATATGGGGCAATTTAGAGAACTCAATTGACCTGGATCCATGTTTTTAGACTGTGGGAGGAAACCGGAGAACCCGGAGGAAACCCACACAGACACGGGGAGAACATGGAAAGTCCACCCAGATGAGGATTCGATTTGGAAATCCCTAGTGCTGAGAGGCGAACGTGCTAACCACTAAGCCACCGTGCCGCCCCTGCAGGAGTGATCTGATATTAAAAGGGAAAGTTTACAGGACAGTAGTGAGAGACCGGTCATGTCATATAGCTTAGAGAAGGTGGCTCTGACCAAAAGGCAGGAGGTGGAGGAGATGAAGATGCTGTGATTCTTGTTGGGAGTGATGTGGGAGTATGGTTAAGGTGGTTTGAACATGCACAACAGAGGGACATCGTTTAAACCGGCCAAAGGATGCTGAGGATGGAGGAGAGTAAGCCCAATGAGGAGGTTCATGGACGTGGGTGGATGGAGTGACAGTGTCCAAGCAGCGGACAAGCTATACGAATTATGAAACCCTGCAGGGTGAACAGTAGAGTACTTACCTGTTTCTACTCTACACGAATATGTAAATGAGTTCACATATGAGGACAAAGGTGTTTCTATGTTTGGCAGCAGGATCACCGAAGCCCTGGAGGCGTGTGCCATTAAAAGTGGCTCACCAGCGGGGAAGCCTTTCACCACAACACAGGCCACCGCAATCTCAAGCCCCCGAGTGTTTCGGGGTTAGCTGCCGGAGAACAAGAGCTTTTTGCAGTTTAGATTCTTCGAAGGTGTTGGGTGACTGCCGTGTCACAACTAACAAAACCATTTGAAAACAAAGTGGAACGCTGAATGCAGCGCTGCAACGCGATCCAAGTCCCTTTATGCCGCGGTAGAAAACGTCCCCTCAGAAGCAAGGGGGGCGGACACCATTTAATTTTGCAGATTTCCACCCTTTTAAGTGCATGCTTCAAAGGTGAGCATGTTATCTGTACAGGAGTTCTGTTACGCCGCAGTCTGTGGTGGTCCCACCCTCAGATTCTGCTCAAGGATTTCAGGATCCCTCGCCGGGGCAGTTGAAGGTCAATCTATTGGAACCAAAACCAGATGATTTAAATGCTCCGGTGAAGGTGGCTTAGTGGTTCGCCTGTCGCAGCTGGGGATCCAGGATTGAATCCCAATCTGAGTGGAGTTTTCATGTTCTTCCCGTGTCCATGTGGGTTTCCTCTGGGTTCTCCACTTTCCTCCCACAGTCCAAAAACATGGATTCAAGGTGAATTAGCTGCTCTAAATTGTGCTTATGTAATGTGAGTGTGTGCCTAGCAATGAACAGGCATCCTGTCTTGGGTGTATCTGCCCAGTGCCCTCCAGGATAGGCATGAGGAACCCCCACCTCGCAACCCTAGTATAGGATGTGCCCATGTCGCCCACCCTTAAATTTAATTAAATTAAATTAAAACCGAGATCGGCGGCACGGTGGCTTAGTGGTTAGCACGTTCGCCTCTCAGTACTAGGGATTCCCGGTTCGAATCGCCATCTGGGTGGAGTTTCCATGTTCTCCCCGTGTCTGTGTGGGTTTCATCCGGGTTCTCTAGTTTCCTCCCACAGTCCAAAAACATGGAAAAAGTCAATTGAGTTCTCCAAATTGCCCCATATAGAGTGTGTCTGAGTGAGAGCGTGTGTGCCCAGCGATAGGTTGGCGCCCTGTCCTGAGTGTATCTACCCAGCGCCCAAAACGTTCTCCACTGGATGGGCATGGGGAACCCCCCCCACGACCCTAATATAGGATAATGCGGAAGATAATGGATGAATGAATGAATGAATAAAACCGAGATTGCAGCCTCATCCTTTTTGGGATGAACTAGAATGGAGATTGTGGAACACTTGTCCACAACCTTAAATCCGACAGACACACTCCGATATCTGGAACGTCAACTGTATAGACGTATATATGAATTTGGATGGGAGGTTCTAAAACCTGCTGTAGGTGTAATGTGTAAGTGTCCATACAGTATATATAAGCATTATATGACTTCTGTTTGAGTTTTTCATACGTTTTTCTGTATTTACGTATTGTATTTCACTCCACCCACCACGGGGTTGTTCATTTTGGCAGCGTTCAGTCCGTTCTGGTGAGTCAGCCAGCGATGTGACTGGTTCTCCCACTTTGCCTGTTGCTGTCAATTCCCTGTCAGTCAACTAGTTAATTACTGCCTCTGCCAGTTAGTGAAAGCCTGTGGTGAGATCTTTGACCCATGGGTTGTAACCCCACATCCCTCTGAGAGGAGCCTGAGAGAGTGATGTACAGCTCGGGATTATGCCCCTACTGACCACCTGCCAAAAAAAACACCAGCGGCCTCCTCTGCATAGACGATATTTGTAAATAGAGCCGAATCTCTACACGGATGTTGGAGGGGTGGCTTGTAGGAGGAAGAAGACAATGTCACAGAGGTCAAGAGGTGTGCTTGCTCTTGTGTGACGGCTGCTGGCAATGGCAGCAATGGGGGGATGAAGGGGACCTAGACCCCTGGGACTTCAGCTAGTCTAGCCTCTCAACAATAGGGCACCCTCCGTAGGAGGCCTTTGACTGGCCGTGACTAAGGTATGGAGCGGAAAATAACACACTGACATGTTTCATTAAGCTTATTACGCCTGCTTTTGCCCCTCTCGCCTAACTCGCCTCACTTGCACACCCTCATCTGTCATACAACTGCACTTGGGTGCCTGCGTTGATCACATTCTTCTGGAAGATTCCGCCAAGATCCTGGAATTCGTGTCCCAAAAAACATTACAATTACTTACACGTGAGATGTACACTATAAATAAAACAGATTTTATGTTTGGATTGTGGGTTAGATTCTTAACTTATCTAACTAAGGGCAGTAAAGATTTTGACCCATTCATAAACCATAAGAGGAAACAGCTGGCATGAGGAGAACATGCAAAATTGCTGTTAAACCAAGGACAGGGCATTGCGACCTCCTGGTCAGTCCACTCAGTCTGCCCAATGGGCCAAATGAAACCGTCAGTGTGGGCCAAAACCCCAGCAAAAACAATTTTGATATCAGGATCATACACCAATGCCAATCCAGGTTTGAATCCCAATATGGATGGAGCTTCCATGTTCTTCCCATGTCCATGTGGGTTTTATCCAGGTTCTCCAGTTTTCTCCCACAGTTTTAAAACATAGATTTAAGGTGAATTGGAATCCTGGATGCATCTGCCCAGCACCTGATATGTTCTCTCCTGGATGGGCATGAGAAATGCCTCGCTAGTACTTAGTATAGAATTAAGCGAAAGGATGGATGGATGGATTTTACACCAGTGGGTGGCACAGTGGTTAGCACATCCACCTCTCAGTGCTGGAGATCCAGGTTTGAATCCCAATCTGGGTGGAGTTTCCATGTTCTCCCCGTTTCCACTTCCCACACTCATGGAGTCACTTATTGGCTGCTCTTAATTGCCCTTATATATAAATTGCCATATATATAGGGTGTGTGTGTGTTAAATAGGGGTAAATCCCTTGAACCCCCTATTCCCATCCATCCCTAACTTAGAGGAATTAGCAGAAGATAATAAGATGACATGAAATTATACACCAACGCCATACAGATAAACCAAAAAGGGGTTTTAAATAAGATATCCAATAATCCTAGGTGTGTCTGCCCAGTGCTTGAAACGTTCTTTCCTGGATGGGCATGGGGAAGCCCCCACCCCTCTAACCCCCGACCCCGGTACCCTAGTAAAGGATTAAGTGGAAAATAAATAATAATAAAAATAATTAAAAGCCTCAGATAGATATGAAGATGAGGTGGCCACATACTTATGACTGTAGTGTTTGCATTGCAGAACCCATATATATATATATATATATATATATATATATCCATTGTCTTCGGCTTTATCCTCTACTAGGGTCGTGGAAGGTTCCCCATGCCCGTCCAGGAGAGAACATTTCGGGCGTTTGGCAGATACACCCAGGACAGGGCGCCAATCCATCGCTGGGCACACACTCACTTACACACACACTCTATATGGGGTAATTTTTGAGAATTCAATTGACCTTGATCCATGTTTTTGGACTGTGGGAGGAAACCGGAGAACCCGGATGAAACCCACACGGACACGGGGAGAACATGGAAACTCCACTCAGATTGGGATTCGAACCGGGAATCTCTAGTGCTGAGAGGGGAACATGCTAAACCACTAAGCCACAGATTTCCATGATGGTCCATCTTAAACCGCTCATGAACTCCATGTGAGTCGAACGCAATAAGGTTAGGCGACGGCATGTTCTTACTCATAAAGAGGATTTTTATTGATCCTGTAAAAGGCGTCAAACTGAGGACGTCAGACTTTCACACAAAATACGACCATAAAAACAAAATCAGAATAAGCGAAATGAACAGCGCGTCTTGATACTTTCTAATGGGGAACAAAACACGGTTATTACCAGCTTGTCTTATCTACACTCTGACTCCACCAGGCAGAGACATAATCCGTAACAACATAATCCCCACCAAAAGCGCACGCGGTGCGACCCTGGGGGAGGAATAACGACATTTCCAATGACCTGACCGACGGCGGGCGGTGGTGAAAGCGAGGAGAAAGGTTCGAGTAACTAAATAAAGGTGGAATGAAAATTAAAATGCCTTTGCTTTGAGCAAAAATGAAAGATAGAGGGGAAAAGCACGGCTATGGAAGTAGATTGAGTTAAAGTGACCGAAATCACATCACTAAAGACTTGCCCTCTTGCTGCAAATTCAATTCCAAGCAATAACAAAAGCTTAAAAGATTTCTATGTTGGTATTCTGTAGAATTCGAAAGCCTCCCCGGTGACTGCGGTGGCAGGCTGTGATTGGATTAGGTGGGTGAACAGGAAGCTGACCACTGCCAAGGCATACAGATCAGAGGGGTGTGAAGGGAACTGCACCATGGAACTGAATTAGGTCTCCCAGCAAGAAGACTAGACTTTAAGAATGTCTTGGTCAGTATGAGATATGGGTTTCGTCCATCCATCCATCCATCCATTATCTTCCGCTTTATCCTCTATTAGGGTCCTGGGGGGGGGGAATCCCCATGACCATCCAGGGAAGAACGTTTCAGGCGCTGGGCAGATAGACCCAGGACAGCATGGCAATCTATCACTGGACACACACTCACTCACACAGACACACAAACACAAACACACTCTATATTGAGGCAATTTGGAGAATCAACCTTGATCCATTTTTAGCCCAATCAAATTTCAGCATCATTTGTTGCCAGATCTGCTGATCGATTCGATGCTTCACCAGTCAGATTTTGAGTTGGCCATCTGGGAGGTGTACATTACATCAGTGTATTAACGCCCTCTGATTGGACAGTCAGAGAGGTTACCGCTTCTGTTGGACATTTTTAGCAAATTATGTCAGAAATCCAGCTTTTGAGGAAAAAAGGAGGATGAATTTTGTGCAAATACTTAGGATTAAATCAGGATTTTTTTAAATATATTTAATGAATAATATAAAATTCTAAGCTGTTTTTGTTGGTGATTTGTGTGTGTGTGTGTGTGTGTGTGTGTGTGGCAGCTGTAGCTGCAGTATTCTTAATATACAGTGCAGACTTGTGCAACCCAGGTTTGTTTCCTCAGTAAAGTCCATCCATCCATTATCTTCCGCTTTGTCCTATATTAGGGTCTCGGGGGGGGGGGGATCCCCATGCCCATCCAGGGAAGAACGTTTCAGGCGCTGGGCAGATAGACCCAGGACAGGGTGCCAATCTATCGCTGGACACACACTCACTTACACAGACACACTCTATATGGGGCAATTTGGAGAACTCAATTAAGCTTGATCCATGTTTTTGGACTGCGGGAGGAAACCAGAGAACCCGGAGGAAACCCACGCGGACACGAGGAGAACATGGAAACTCCACCCAGATTGGGATTCGAACCGGGAATCCCTAGTGATGAGAGGCAAACGTGCTAACCACTAAGCCACCACCCCTCCTCAGTAAAGTAATTTATTCTTATTTATTCTAACAAGATGTTTTTATAGCCAATAAATAGATATCGACAGGTGGGTTAATTCCGACGGAGCATTACAGAAGGTATAGGTGAAACCTCCACAGCAAAAAGTGGAGGTAATTCAGCAGATGCTTGAATGGAATAGCTGCCATGTTTGTAGAACCACGGATTGATGGAGCAATGCCCTTTATGAATCTTTAAAACTAATAAAAGACGCCATTTCTTGCTCATTTCCTCGAAAGCAGTGGTTACCAGTGACCATAATAACATACAATAAGTGCATGTTTAAAATGACCTCTGAGATGGAAATCAAATCCTTTTGAACCCTGTGAACCCAAATTACTCCAAACGTAAGCCGATCGGCAAACCGTGATCGTATGGAGAGGTGGATAAAGGTGAAGTGCACTGGCTTTTCAAGTCCAGAGGCCTCTTTTAGCTCCTTGTGACTCTGGTGTCCTAAGACCCCGGCTCTGATTTCGCTCCAACAAATTGTCTTATCGGACCCACGGCTGATTGGGCAAATAAAAACATGACCCCGGCTGGGATCTTCCTGACATTCAACCAGGAATCTCAGGAACAACCGATGGGACAGATAACAGGAACAAGCGCAGCCGGCGGAGTGGCTAACAAGTGGCCATTAGACCTCCATTTTATGCACACGGCCAAATAATAGCCAGAGAACACAGGACGGGTCGCAAAAGTATGATGGGAGTTGGTCGGAAAGAGGGTTATTTCTCAGGCCCGTATCATTGTACTGCGTTTGTGCTGGATACTTCAAGTAGAGGGAGGTTAGGGCTGGAGATAAGTGATTCTGATTCATGCTACGCTGAGCCTAGAGGAGCCAGTGGGGACAGAGGGATAGAGAGAAAGGCAGAGAGCGATAGAGAGAGTCAGGGACACAGTGGTGGCTTTGTGGCAGCAACGGTCCCCTAACTGATGCTGGAAAGACTGAAAGAAAGAAAGCAGCAGCCCATTGGAAAGAATACTCCACAGGTAGGTAGACATGCCTGGGGAGTCTCAAAGTGCACCATGAGGATACTCAGGTTGTTGACAGCGAGACCTGAATACTTAGTTGAGGAAAGAGCTAGGAAAGGTCAACTGGAGAGGGAGGGGGCCTGTTCATTGATAGATGGCCTGGTTAAAAATCCCAGCTTAAGTTACACCAGGTCTATCAGATATTGTTTTTCTGACACGGTGTCATGCTCTGATAACAAAATAGATTTGTTTTTGTCCCCTCCTCGCTTCTGCGGGCTGCACAGAAAATCCCACCTCACAACATGGACACTAACATGATGTCGTAACATGATATACAAACGCAGAATGCAGACTCACTACCGAGTGATGCGTGTGGCTGTAATTTACACTAGTCTTGGTCATTCTCATAAAGTCATTCTGGCCCCTCAACTCTAATTTTCATCTGGGCCACTTGCCGCATGGTTTGATGGCACTTGCACAGACCGCTGCAGACCCGCCGTTGCAGAACGTGCTCCAGATGTGGGTTGTGCAGCATCCAAATGTGGTTCAGCGCTGCCAAATCTTTACCAAATGTGGTGTGGAAGATGTGTGGATCTTTGGTCGTCATTTGTTCATCAAACGTGCACCCAATGTGTATTGGAACATGTGGGCCATGTTAATGTTTTCATATGAGGGCCACCCTTGGCTCGCTGCAGTGTGTGGGTCAGCCACAGTTGGTCCTCATTCCTATCCCTATCTAAGTTCTTGTAGGTAGCTGTGCCACCAAATGTTGACAAGATATGTTTTGGGACATGTGGGCCATATTAATATCATTATATGAGGGCCACCTTTGGTTCACTGGATGGTGTCAGTGCCAGCGGTGGGTCAGCAGTGTCGTATCTAAGGAACAGTTGGGTCATATATATATATTTGTTGGAGGGCGATACAGTGGCTTAGTGGTTAGCAAGGTTCGAATCCCAATCTGGGTGGAGTTTCCATGTTCTCCCCGTGTCCGGGTGGGTTTCCTCCGGGTTCTCCGGTTTCCTCCCACAGTCCAAAAACATGGATCAAGTCAATTGAGTTCTCCAAATTGCCCCGAAAAGAATGTGAGTGTGTGCCCAGCGATAGATTGGCGCCCTGTCCTGGGTGTATCTGGAACCTCCCCCCCGCGACCCTAATGGAGGATAAAGCGGAAGATAATGGATAAATGGACTTTACTGAGTCCTGCAGGTACAGTTGCCACACACACACACACACACACAAATCACCAACAATAACAGCTTAGTTTATGTCCGTCCATCCATTGTCTCCCGCCTTATCCTATATTAGGGTCGTGGGGGGGGCTTCCCATGCCCATCCAGGGGAGAAAGTTTCGGGCGCCGGGCAGATACACCCAGGACAGGGCGCCAATCTATCACTGGACACACACTCACTCACACAGACACACTCTATATGGGGCAATTTGGAGAATTCAATTGACTTGATCCATGTTTTTGGACTGTGGGAGGAAACCGGAGAACCCGGAGGATACCCACGCGGACACGGGGAGAACACAGAAACTCCACCCAGATGGGAATTCGAACCGGGAATCTCTAGTGCTGAAAGGAGAACATGACAACCACCAGGCCACCGTGCATGCAAATTCCAAAGAGAAAATTAAGCCTCACTTAGGAATCGAACCCCAAATCTCTGTGCTGTAAAGTAAAACCACAATAAGGTCAGAGCCATTTTACACACGTGTATGCCTCTAGCACTTTAGGGAAGGCCCTGATCTGCCCCATCAGGACTGTTACTACATACTTACAGAAAGCAGAACGCCAATTAGCTTGGGTGGCTTAGTGGTTAGCACGTTCGTCTCTAAGCACTAGGGATTCCCGGTTCAAATCCCCATCTGGGTGGAGTTTCCATGTTCTCCCTGTGTCCGCGTGGGTTTCCTCCGGGTTCTCCTGTTTCCTCCCACAGTCCAAAAACATGGATTAAGTCAATTTAATTATCCAAATTGCCCCATATAGAGTGTGTATGTGTGCGTGAGTGTGTGCCCAGCGATAGACTGGCGCCCTGTCCTGGGTGTATCTGCCCAGCGCCCGAGACGTTCTCCCCTGGATGGGCATGGGGAACCCCACCGCGACCCTAATAGAGGACAAAGCAGAAGATAATGAATGAATGAATGAATGAATAATTAGCTTGGCTTCAATCACGGCAATGAAAATAGCAGGTTCATTATAATTAAGTTATTTAGATTGTGGTTTTTGCAGAATGCCTTTGAGCAGAGAAACTGTGGCGCAATTCCAAGGATAAATCAATCACCCCTCGGACCTGTTGTAGTTCTCGAACCTCTGGCAGAAAGCAGCGTGACGGAGAGACAAAGATCGATCATACACACAGAGAGAACTTCGGGAGCCATGACGGGAGGCCATGCTGAGAGAGGTCATGTCAGACATCGGCCCCCACAGTGGGCTGAACCTCCTCCGCTGTGGCTGTCACCACCCCCCTGCCGCGCCCGTCCCGCTCGGACCAACCCCACCAGTCCGCGGCAGTGGGAGGGAGCGAACCCATCTCTCATCAGCCCCCTGTCTGGCTGTCTGCGGGTCTCATCCATCGCTGATCTTGTCAGGATTGTCTGTTTCACGCTCTCCGTTGGTTGATCCATGGCGAAAACAGCCCTGAGAGCTCAATCGTACCGAGTCCTCTGCAACGTTTCAATTCGGAAACCCGATCCGGTAGCGCTGAATTCTGGTGTCGTGAAACTAATTTGAGTTTTGTTGTCAATCTTAAAGGGGATTTCTTTCCATTTTTAAAAACTTATCCGAAGTAATCCAAATGAACCGTGGTACCTCTCAGAACTTTTGGAGGCTGCTACCTGCTCACACAGCGACCCAATTAAATAGTCATATATAGTAAATACACTCCTCTCTCACCCCTTGGGAATTCCCACAGTATATAAGGAGCAGTGTGACACAAAGAGTGAGGAGGTGCACATTCTCTTCCCACACTGCCTTTACCCCTGGAGATAGTCCGATCCCCCTCATCAACCCCTGCACCCCCTCTCCCTCCTCCTGCTCTCCTCTATTTCTTGCTCATTGTGGGCTGATTTAATTAAAATCCCCAGCAGCGCCACCCAGGGCCTCCACCCGACAGGGTACGACCCCTCAGTGGAGTGTAGGGACCCTCTTACTGTGCGCACACACACGTTCTCACACTTGTACTGGACCGTCATGTTCTTTCCTCACTGCATGGTGCAGCATCTCTATAGAACAGCTCCTCTCACCACTCACTTATGAGTCTATAGCAGGTTATTAAAGGTGTCGGAACTGACATCCTTCACATGGTAATACCTAACGGATATGCATATGCGAAAGAGCGCATACTCCTTCGTACAGCGTAATAAAACTCCCCTACGTTCAATCGGTGAAACAAACCAGTGCTTTAACCCTGGGTGTATGACTGATGGATGTATACAGAGACAATGGCAATTAATTTTTTGATGATCTTGCTGCAGGGTGGAGTGGGCCAGCATTATGTTCTACAGAATAGAGGAGGGGGGTCGAATCCCAGACATGTCACCATAGTGATAAGGTAGTGCCCGCCGCCGTCGGGTCTCGGACATGGAGCCATTGAGACTGGATGGTGACACAATTGAGGACTTGATACTGGGGACTGAAACAGACAGGGTTAGCAATGCTATGTTATACTGTCGCGTCTGAACCTGTCTTTCAGTGATATCTAGACATGTGTGATGCGTAGAGTATGCTACTCAATGGTTCTGAATGCATGATATGAAGCGTACTTTAACTTACTCGCACGAGTACAGTATCGTAATATTAGTAAATGTAAAATGTATAATGGGTAATCTTTAGCATGCTGTGCACGCAAGACAATGGAGCATCTCACTACAGGAAGCAT
This sequence comes from Corydoras maculifer, assembly GCA_019802435.1. NCBI lineage: Eukaryota > Metazoa > Chordata > Actinopteri > Siluriformes > Callichthyidae > Corydoras > Corydoras maculifer. The sequence continues at coordinate 271,506 of JAFMOD010000943.1, forward strand.
AATGCAAATAAAATTAGGCAAAAATGACAAAAAGGCAGCAATGAAGGGTTAAAAAAGGTGTGCACAAACTAAAATATGGGAGAATTGCCTGTTACGAGGTAAAAACTTGCAAACACTAATATATTTTAGTTAGAGCTAGAGCAATATTACATTGTCCACTATTTTTAAACAGGTGAGGTCATATGTAGTTTCCATCCACATGTTACATCCAGTGAATTCACTCCTCTCTCGTCCTTTGAGAATTCCCACAGTATATAGGGGGTGTCTGTATACTAAGAATGCTCCCCTTTACCTCTGTGGGGCTCTGCTTGAAATCACCTACTAAACTGTGGGTACTGGTTTGGAGCTTGTTAAGCAGTAAAACAGACTTTATACATGAAAACAGTTGGGAGTTTTCTTGCACTTGTTGACACTCAACTTGCTCTTCTTGATCACATGGAATTCAAGTGTGATGTGGATGCTTACTTCAAAATCGCTTCTAATTCAGTATCCGTTGAATTTTCACCTACTGTTGAGATATCATTCATTCTTTCATTATCTCCCGCTTTATCCTCTATTAGGGTCGCGGTGGGGTTCCCCATGCCCATCCAGGGGAGACCGTCTCGGGCGCTGGGCAGATTGACCCAGGACAGGGCGCCAATCCATCGCTGGGCACACACTCACTCACACAGACACACTCTATATGGGGCAATTTTGAGAATTCAATTGACTTGATCCATGTTTTTGGACTGTGGCAGGAAACCAGAGAACCCAGAGGAAACCCATGCAGACACAGGGAGAACATGGAAACTCCACCCAGATGGGGATTCGAACCGGGAATCCCTAGAGCTGAGAGGAGAACATACTAACCACTAAGCCACCGTGCCGCCCCTGTTGAGATATAATAGTCTTTTTCCCTACTTATCTTGCCTACTGTGTAGTTTGCAGTAGTCAGTTTTTGGATGCAAACTTTGTTACGCTTGAAATCTAATGAGCTGTAATTATCAGTCAGCTTGCTCCGACAAACTTTATTGCAAACATATATGTAAAAGTTCTTAAACATTACATTAAGCATAACCCAGATTTCATACAGATGTAAGCCACCTCTGGCCCTGCTGCTCCTCATATGTAAACATGGCCCTGCTACCAACAAGTCAGCCATAAGTGGCCCACATAAAAAACTGCTCAAACGGCCCAAATGTTCGAAAAATGCATCTGGTTTACATCCGTAAAGGTTTTGGCCGTGATACCAACATGTGACCAACGTAAAGGCTGATGCATGGCCAATCTGTGGTCCAATGTGTGTGTATATGGCTCATATTCTGCAATGTCAAGAAGGTCAGTCAAATCCATTAACGTCAATCCATGCGGCAAGTGGGCCGGAAGGGCCAGATCTGGGAAATGAGTACAACAAACTGAATGTGGCACTTTTTGGCACTAAGAATTTTGGATAAAGTTTCAGACATAAGGTTTTAGAAAAGGTTTTGTAAGGTTTTACAAAAATTACTTCATCAAATAAAAAACACATAAACAAAATACTATACAGCCTAGTATGCATGTTTTCTTATTAGTACAAAATTTCATTATTTTTATTATTATGATTTTTATCAGATGTGACTTTTGGGTATAAAAAAAAACAGATCAATTAGATTCGATTTTTAAAAATTGTATTTTTTTTCAACAGAAGTAATACAGAATACTGAATTTCTTTGTCTGTGAATTGGTGTTACAGTGTTAGAGCTTGTTTTCCATTTACTGTGTGCATCTTATGCTTGAGAGAATGAGCTGCAGGACGTCTACAAAGCATCAAACTAACTAAAAACAAGACCAAATAACTAGTAGTAGATGGTGGAGGTTCCTAGACCCTTCGTCTTTTGCCTCTTACTTATATATTCTAAATCTTCATGGTGACATTTATTCATACGATTCTAATGCAGGAAAATCTACGAGGCCGTCGAGATTATGGCGGCCTGCTGGGAGAGGTCAGAACTCTGATCAAACTCAGTGTCAGCTCGCCCATTGTCCGCATGGCACTGTTGTAAGTTATCGTGGTCTCCATAGAGACGAGGGACGAGAGACTGAGTGGCGACAACCCGGGTTAGTGTGCAAAATTCAGGACTGTACGTCTGCTGAACCAACGTTCTTACCTTGGCTCAACTGCACGATGTTTATTTGAGTTATAAGTTTGGTTATCGGTGTATAAGGAGTTTTGTTTGTGGGCCAATCAAGTTCCTTAACAGCAAACCATTTTTCAAAACCGTTTTCATTAACATTGCTTGTGCAATGGGTTACAGTTATGTGACAACAAAAAAGGGCCTTCCCCAAACTGTTTCTCCAAAGTTAAAAACATTACCTCTTACAAAACGCATGGCTAGGTGATTAAATTCATACATATGAATACAGACTGAATAAAACCTCTAAATTCAATAATTTTGAGATGAGTACCAATGATTATGTATAATCTTCCTTTTACACATATAATAATGTGTATCTTTCTCATCTTTTTTCTGCTTCATATATATTGTCCTTTATGTGCAATATAACTCATGTGCAATATTAATGACATTATGTATATATATATATACATAATTATATATTCATTCATTCATTCATTATCTCCCGCTTATCCTCTATTAGGGTCGCGGTGGGGTTCCCCATGCCCATCCAGGGGAGAACATCTCGGGCGCTGGGCAGATAGACCCAGGACAGGGCGCCAGTCCATCGCCGGGCACACACTCACTCACACAGACACACTCTATAGGGGGCAATTTTTTTGAGAATTCAATTAACTTGATCCATGTTTTTGGACTGTGGGAGGAAACCGGAGAACCCGGAGGAAACCCACGCAGACACGGGGAGAACATGGAAACTCCACCCAGATGGGGATTCCAACCGGGAATCCCTAGCGCTGAGAGGCGAACGTGCTAACCACTAAGCCACCGTGCCGCCTTATATATATATACATACACACACACATATATATATATATATATATATATATATATACTTCTTATTCTTTTGTTTATACTGTTGTTTATGCACCTAAGATTCATTCATTCATTCATTATCTTCCGCTTTATCCTATATAAGGGTCGCGGTGGGGTTCCCCATGCCCATCCAGGGGAGAACGTTTCGGGTGCTGGGCAGATACACCCAGGACAGGGCGCCAATCAATCACTGGGCACACTCTCACTCATACAGACACGCACACATACACACTCTATATGGGGCAATTTGAAGAACTCAATTGACTTGATCCATGTTTTTGGACTGTGGGAGGAAACCGGAGAACCCGGAGGAAACCCACGCAGACACAGGGAGAACATGGAAACTCCACCCAGATGCGGATTCGAACCGGGAATCCCTAGTGCTGAGAGGCGAACGTGCTAACCACTAAGCCACCGTGCTGCGCACTTAAGATTGCTGCTCAAATTTCGTTGCACATGTGCAATGACAATAAAAGGTATCTTATCTTATCTTATACAGATACTCATATATAGTCCATCATGTTTTTTTTAAAAAACTTTTTCAAAAGTCTGCTGCTTCAGTGCCCTACATTTCCAACTTATGCCCTATAAATAATTTCCGTTGACAGGTCAGGTCATATGTATGCATATTAACACAGAGAGTCTGGCAGCTTCTTAACGTGCCAACAGTAATCTGGTAGAAAAACATGCATGATGCCTTCTGGCTGTAACGACTTGTAGAGTAAAGCATTTACGGGTAAACTGGATGTTTGTCATCTGTGTATCATAATCCAAATCACAATCCAAATTATCCATTCCCTGCAATAAGTGTAAACCGGTTTGGGCAGGCAGAGTATGGGAAGTAACCCAGACATCCCAAATTAAGAAAACAAACCAGGATCTTCTATTAGAGCAAGAAAAAATAACAAGGTAGAGATATAGGAGTGATGTGGAAAGGCGGGGCTCAGCCTTAAATTGAACAGAATAAAGAGATAAAATACATAAACTAATCAAATACAGGGCATCTGGGTGGAGTTTCCATGTTCTCCCCGTGTCTGCGTGGGTTTCCTCCGGGTTCTCCGGTTTCCTCCCACAGTCCAAAAACATGGATCAAGTCAATTGATTTCTCCAAATTGCCCCATATAGAGTGTGTCTGTGTGAGTGAGTGTGTGCCCAGTGATAGATTGGCGCCCTGTCCTGGGTCTATCTGGCCAGCGCCTGAGACGTTCTCCCCTGGATGGGCATGGGGAACCCCACCGCGACCCTAATAGAGGATAAGCGGGAGATAATGAATGAATAATTAAATACATAAGTGAGGATGACAAACATTAATGAATAAGGAGAGGAACAAAGGAAAGAGTGCCAATATGAAAAATATATAACATTAACATTGACCGGCAGCATGGTGGCTTAGTGGTTAGCACGTTTGCCTCTCAGCGCTAGGGATTCTCGGTTCGAATCCCCATCTGGGTGGAGTTTCCATGTTCTCCCCATGTCCACGTGGGTTTCCTCCGGGTTCTCCGGTTTCCTCCCATAGTCCAAAAACATGGATCAAGTCAATTGAGTTCAAATTGCCCCATATAGAGTGTGTATGTCTGTGTGAGTGAGTGTGTGGAAAGCGATAGATTGGCACCCTGTCCTGGGTGTATCTGCCCCGTGCCCGAAACTTTCTCCCCTGGATTGGCATGGGGGACCCCTGGACCCTAATAGAGGATAAAACAGAAGATAATGAATGAATGAATTAACATTGACCAAAATATGATAAACAAGAATAGAGGGATGGGTAGATGGATGGATGAATGCATGGATGGTTGGATTAATGGATAGGTGGATGGATGGATGGATGGATGAATGCATGGATGGTTGGATTAATGGATAGATGAGTGGATGGATGGATGAATGCATGGATGCACCCATGATGGCTAGATAGATAATTTACAGCAATTAAAGCAACAAATGGCTCAAATGGAGTCTATTAATTAGGGACGAAGGACATGCAGGAGGTTAAGATGAGGAGGAAGATGATCAGAAAGGCCAAGATAGAGAATCACTGGTGACCTCTGATAGGGAAATGTGAAATAAGAAGATGGTTAAATTACAGAAAAAAACATGTGATGTAAACTGAACATTTCTGTTAAAATGTCCCTTTTAATATTAATGACTGTTGCAGCTTTACTGTACTGTTAAGTGTGCCCCTTATTCGTTTGGTCATTTTATATTCATTCATTCATTCATTATCTCCCGCTTATCCTCTATTAGGGTCGCGGTGGGGTTCCCCATGCCCATCCAGGGGAGAACGTCTCGGGCGCTGGGCAGATAGACCCAGGACAGTGCGCCAATCCATCGCTGGGCACACAATCACTCACACAGACACACTCTAAATGGGGCAATTTTTGAGAAATCAATTGACTTGATCCATGTTTTTGGACTGTGGGAGGAAACCGGAGAACCCGGAGAAAACCCACGCAGACACGGGGAGAACATGGAAACTCCACCCAGATGGGGATTCGAACCGGGAATCCCTATCGCTGAGAGGCGAATGTGCTAACCACTAAGCCACCGTGCCGCCTTGTCATTCTATATCTCCACCATATTTCCCCATATCAGTCACTTAGGGTCAAAGCTTTAAATCAAATACATTAACAAATAAATCACCTTCATCACGTTCTGTGGTCAATTAAAATGTTTCAAACGCAATACAGTTCCTCTTATGTACATTTTTCTTCTTTACATCAGTTAATCCTCTGAATGTTGAGGGTGTTAAAGAATCATGATGGTAATTCTGTGGTTTAGCTCACTGACAGGTGCACATTAGCATCAGCCTACGTTAGAATGATTCATTTTATGACTTTTAAACGAGTTTTTAGGATCCAAAGATGTACAGGAGGAAGTATTTACACAAACCTTTATGTATTTCTTTACCACAAGACGTACAAAAGTCAGTATTTTTTTAGAAAACGGACTTTATTTCTATCATTAAAAGTCAGTTTAGACCCAGAATGCTTAATATTTGCATAATGAAGACTACAGAACGACACACTTCAGTGAGATATTTAATAAATTTTGTATTTATTAGGATTCATATATATATATATATATATATATATATATATATATATATATATATATATATATATATATATATATATATATATATATATATATATATATATTGGGTGGCACGGTGGCTTAGTGGTTAGCACGTTTGCCTCTCAGCGCTAGGGATTCCCGGTTTGAATCCCCATCTGGGTGGAGTTTCCATGTTCTCCCCGTGTCTGCGTGGGTTTCCTCCGGGTTCTCCGGTTTCCTCCCACAGTCCAAAAACATGGATCAAGTTAATTGAATTCTTAAAATTGCCCCCTGTAGAGTGTGTCTGTGTGAGTGAGTGTGTGCCCAGTGATGGATTGGCGCCCTGTCCTGGGTCTATCTGCCCAGCGCCCGAGACGTTCTTTCCTGGATGGGCATGGGGAACCCCACCGCGACCCTAATAGAGGATAAAGCGGGAGATAATGAATGAATGAATATATATATATATATATATATATATATATATATATATCATATTCATATATCATATTCTGTATATTTCATATTTATATCTGCTCGCAGTCTGTACATGCTCATAGATGTATATTTCATATTTATAATCTGTTTATAGTCTGTACATTCATATTTGTATATCCTACTCAACAAATTACCACTTTGTAATGTATATAATTATATATCTGCTAAAGCACTTCTGGATGGATGCAAACTGCATTTCGTTGTTTATAATGAGCAATGACAATAAAGTTATATTCTAATTCTATTCTATTTAAAGTGAACGTGGTTTCTCTTACAAAGTTTTTTTATTTTATTTTTTTTATTCTGATGCTCTGATGCTGAGGTCTGTGGTTAACATTATGCAGCTTTCACTAACTGCTCCATCTGAATATAAATAAAATGCTGTTTCTCACCTTGTTACTCATCTGGAACAATTTTAAACTAAATGGCTTGTAATTACTGAACGCTTTTCTGCATATTTACAGCCTGACTAATGGACCTTAATGAGAGCATCTCATTCAGAAATGAATTCTGTGATTAAGAGGTTTGTTCCACTTGGGAGGAAACTGTGTACTTTAAGAGAAAATTACTTCATCCCTCTTGTGTTTCGAGTTCACATTAAGCTACAGGGATTTTATTTCATTTCTGTTATGTTTTGTTTTAATCAAGATTACACTATGATACACCAAATGAACAAAATTAATAAGCATTGAATGCAGGTTTTTTTTAGTATTATTAACACAGGTATTTAAGAAGCCATTTTAAACAATGTTAAAAACATACTACTTTAAATGAACAGTTTGGAAAAAGGCCCTATGGTGTGAAATTAGATTTTTTTGTTCTACAAAATACCTGACTTCACCCCATCATTAATCCTCTATTTGGGTCGCGGGGGGGGGGGGGTATGGGTTCCCCATGCCCATCCAGGGGAGAACGTTTCAGGCGATGGGCAGATACACCCAGGTCAGGACGCCAATCTATCATTGGGCTCATACTCACTCCCATACACACACTCACACACACTATATGGGTAAGTTTAAAGAACTCAATTGATCTTAATCCATGTTTTTGGACTGTGTCAGGAAACTGGAGAACCCGGAGGAAACCCACCCAGATTGGGATTCGAACCAAGAATCCCTAGTCCTGAGAGGCGAACGGGCTAACCACTAAGCCACCGTGCCCCTCCTGACTTCAACCCAATTAAGCCAATTGTAGTGTGGTAGAAGTGCGTCACCTAGTGGACCTTTTTGTTCTTCTTCTGTTCCTAAGAATAGTAAATTACATACACATATAAAATTACACCTATAAGTGACATGTGGCACTTATTTACAGACATTGTGTGATGTAAACGTATTTAAATTGTAAAAAAAAAAAAAAATAAAATAAAAAGGCGAACAATAAAACCAATGCGGCGGTATTGCGTTTGTTTTAAATAGGCTGCTTAATATGCTCCACAGATTTGTGGAAATCCCTCCAAGAATAACTCGACCAACTATAACTGCAGAGTAGTTTTTAAATGCGGATTTATGATGGATTTGGCGTCTGAAATCTGGCAACCCCTGTATTTAAACGCTACAGTATCAGAATTAAGTTGTGTAAGGTGTGGGGTGCACCCCCCCCCCCCCGTCAGAGCTTATGAAAGGCTTATGTAAAATCATTACACAAGACGAAATGAGCCCAGAATAACTCTCCTACACGTTTAGAATTTTATAATATAGTTTAATGTAACTCAGAATTACAATTTATACATTAATAAATAGCCGTTTGTTTGGTTTTTTAATCTGTAAAACGTTTTTTCACAACAGATTCGTGATGGGCATTCTGAAAAGAGCCGGTTCTTTAGGCTCGGCTCTCTAAAAAAGAGCTCTTTCAGCTCACACGTGGCTCCCTTGACTTTTTTTGTAGCTTATTCATTCATTTATTCATTATCTCCCACTTTATCCTCTATTAGGGTCGCGGGGTGGGGGGTGGGGGTTCCCCATGCCCATCCAGGGGAGAATGTTTCCGGCGCTGGGCAGATACACCCAGGTCAGTGCACCAATCCATCGCTGGGCACACACTCACTCAGACACACTCTTTATGGGGCAATTTGGAGAACTCAATTGACTTGATCCATGTTTTTGGACTGTGGGAGGAAACTGGAGAACCCGGAGGAAACCCACACAGACATGGGGAAAACATGGAAACTCAACCCAGATGGGGATTCGAACCGGGAATTCCTAGTGCTGAGAGGAGAACATGCTAACCACCAAGCCACCGTGCCACCCTTTTGTAGCTTAAAGCAGTTTATTACCAAATTATGTAATACCAAATAAAACACATTATAAATGTTTATTTTTTAAAAATAATAATTTAATAATATGGTGGCTTAGTGGTTTAGCATGTTCTCCTCTCAGCGCTAGGGATTCCCGGTTCGAATCCCAATCTGGGTGAAGTTTCCATCTTCTCCCCGTGTCCGTGTGGGTTTCCTTCGGGTTCTCCGAATTTCTCCCACAGTCCAAAAACATGGATCAAGTCAATTGAGTTTTCCAATTTGCCCCATATAGTGTGTACCTGTGTGAGTGAGTGAGTGTGTGCCCAGTGATAGATTGGCGTCCTGTCCTGAGTTTATCTGCCCAGCGCCCTGGGTGTATCTGCCCAGCACCTTTTCGGGCACAAACATATTAAAACCCGTCCAGATGAGAACGTTTCGGGCGCTGGGCAGATACACCCAGGACAGGACGCCAATCTATCGCTGGGCACACACTCACTCACTCACACAGGTACACACTATATGGGGCAAATTGGAGACCTCAATTGACTTGATCCATGTTTTTGGACTGTGGGAGGAAAGCGGAGAACCTGCAGGAAACCCACGCGGACACGGGGAGAACATGGAAACTCCACCCAGATTGGGATTCGAACCTGAAACCCTAGCGCTGAGAGGAGAACATGCCAACCACTAAGCCACCGTGCCACCATAAATCTAATGTAATCTCATTTAAAACGGCTCCCAATCCTCCTGGTTCACTTCAAAGAGCCGACTCTTAGAGCCGGATCGTTCATCGCTACCACAGCGGCTTTGTCGCGCGTTATCTGGCAACCTTGCCATTGACAATTAGCGCTGATCTGAGATCAGTTGATCAGGGCTTGTATAACCTGGAAATGACGTCGCCGCGGTTGTGGCGGGAAATCGCCCGACCACCAAAACAGTGTAGCCGGCGTTCGAGCTGCGCACAGCGGGCCGCTCCGCTCCGGTTCCTTCGGTTTCTGCTGCGTTTGTTTTCTTCTCTGTGTGTTTACATGTTGTTTAGGTTGTTGTATTCTGTATTTGCGAATTACAAATAAATAATTTTGGGAACATATTAATTCTACGACATTTTGACGTTTCGGTTCGGCTGTACGTTTAGACACAATCATGAGTATGTTTAATCTGGACCGCTTCCGTTTTCAAAAAGAAAATGGTTCCGAAAGCGCGCTGCTGTCCTTCAGCTCCACCAAACAGACCCAGCGCCGAGCCGAGGCTCGATCCCCCGCCGATAAAGAGAACTGCAGGGGTAAGTCAGAACCGCCGTCCCGCTGCCTAACCGGAAAGAACAGCATGCCTTTAAATACCCGCGTTGTGTGGAAATATAAAGAGTAAGAGTGTACATCTTACATCTTTAGCATGTTCTCCTCTCAGCTCTGTGGTTTCTCGGTTCTAATCCCCATCTGGGTGGAGTTTCCATGTTTTCCTCGTGTCCGTGTGGGTTTCCTCCGGGTTCTCCGGTTTCCTTCCACAGTCCAAAAACATGGATCAAGTCAATTGAGTTCTCCAAATTGCCCCATAAAGAGTGTGTTTGTGTGAGTGTGTGCCCAGCGATGAATTGGTGTCCTGTCCTGGGTGTATCTGCCCAGCGCCTGAAACGTTCTCCTCTGGATGGGCATGGGGAACCCCCCCCCCCCCCGCAACCCTAATAGATGATAAAGTGGGAGATGATGAATGAATGAATATATATATATATATATATATAGGCGGCACGGTTGCTTAGTGGTTAGCACGTTCGCCTCTCAGCGCTAGGGATTCCTGGTTTGAATCCCCATCTGAGTGGAGTTTCCATGTTCTCCCCGTGTCTGCGTGGGTTTCCTCCGGGTTCTCCGGTTTCCTCCCACAATCCAAAAATATGGAACAAGTTAATTGAATTCTCAAAAATTGCCCCCTATAGAGTGTGTCTGTGTGAGTGAGTGTGTGCCCAGTGATGGATTGGCGCCCTGTCCTGGGTCTATCTGCCCAGCGCCCGAGACATTCTCCCCTGGATGGGCATGGGGAACCCCACCGCAACCCTAACAGAGGATAAGCGTAAGATAATGAATGAATGAATATATATATATATACATATATATAATATATATATATATACACACACAGTATATTTTTTTTGTATTGTTTTCTGTTATTATTATTATTTATTTATTTATTTATTTTATAACTTGAGTCTGCAATTTCCCCCTGGGATCAATAAAGTATTCTGATAAGTTGGCTGTTATTTGTTCTCACAGTGAAAGCGGATGATCATCATGGAAGTGGTAAGATCCTACGCCGTGTTCAGGATGACGTGTCCTCTGATGACGAGATTGTTAAGAAGTGAGTTGGAGATTTGGAACCGTAAATTCACATTTGCACTTGACTTTACCCTCTACCTTTGTGTGCAGTGGTGTTGTGTTTTTTAATAACTCATAATGAAATACAGAATGTTTCTCAGAACTATTATTGTAACAACCATCTATTAATTCTCTTCACTTTTCATTTTTTTGAACTGTACTGTTGCTGCAGTTCTGGGGGTTAAATAAATGTATTTAATCATCAGTCAACTTTCTAAATGTTGTTTTAGAGGGACTGCAGTAAGGCAGCTGACAGAAAAAAGTTCAGTGCCCAAAACCCAGACGGATCCCCAGATGGAGGAAAAACTGTCTAAACTCATGAGGATGTATCCCAAAAGGAGCAAACATGAGCTGCTGGAGGTAAGTTAGAAGTATGATGTTACTAATTCAATTTAAGGTAATACATAGACTCCATTATTCAAAGGTAAAATTACATAACATTTATGATTCTGTATCTCCACTTTGTGAGAGATGTAAAATTGAGGATGGTTCTCTGGCACACACATTTTTATTTTGCCCTATTATTCAAGAATATTGGTCAAACATATTTAATTAGCTCTCAAAAGCTCTTAAAATACAATATAAATTTGACCCTGTTACAGTAATTTGTGGATATTCTACAGCAGTGGCCACGCTCCCATATTCCATTCAGCAAGTAGTGATGGCCGGTATGGTTGTGGCAAAAAAAAAAAAATTTCTTTATTGGAAATTGCCTCATGCTCCTTTATTCAAACACTGGTTGTCCGAGATGCTCAATTTTGTGTCAATTGAGCTTTCATGTAGGGTCAGGGTGCACAAAACTCTACCAACCAAACCTGGAATCCTATATTGGATTATGTCAAAGGACAATAATATGGATTTGTGTTTTTGTTTTGATTAACTTTTTTTATTTGTTTAAGTTGTATTTGAAATCAGTGTACTCGTTTTTCTTATTTATGGTATTTTTATTTATTTATTTAATTTTTATTATTATTATTTTATTTTTATTTATTATTTTTTTACTTTTTCTCTTCCTTTGTTATTTTGTATGTATCTGGATGCGGGTTGGGGCTTGGGTTTTGAAATACTGTTTTTATGCTTGTTGAAAATATAAAATAAAATATCTAAATGAAAGTACGACGTTAAATCATGTTGCTTTTTATGCACTGATGTTAGAGCTGGACAGTGGGATGATATTACATATTTATCCCAAGACCATAACTCTGTCTCCATTCTGTCATCTTTAACCCCTAAATAATTTATAGGCCGTTTATAATGATTCTGATCCATTAAGTTTCATTGTGAAAGCTTTTTCCTCAATCATCATTTGCGAACTATCAAATAGTGGGATCCACCCCCATCAGCATCAGAGTACCAGGGAGGACATGTCCTATTAAATTAGATCCAGTTTAGTGCAGTGCATGAAAGTAAATTGTAATTAATTAAATTCATTCATTATCTTCCGCTTTATCCTATATTAGGGTCGCGGGGGTTCCCCATGCCCATCCAGGGGAGAACGTCTTGGGCGCTGGGCAGATACACCCAGGACAGAGTGCCAATCCATTGCTGGGCACACACTCACAGACATGCACACAGACACACTATACATGGGGCAATTTGGAGAACTAAATTGACTTGATCCATGTTTTTGGACTGTGGGAGGAAACCCACGCAGACACGGGGAGAACATGGAAACTCCACCCAGATGAGGATTCGAACCGGAAATCCCTAGTGCTGAGAGGCGAACATGCTAAACCACTAAGCCACCTTGCCGCCTTAATTAAAACTTTAATAGCATATATATATATATATATAGTTTAATTTTGATTTTCATGGATGTAAATGCTCATAATGTACTGATAGCGTTGGTACTGACCTTGATGTCTGCACATCAGCTCACATCCACCACATCATTCTCAGCAGACAGTTTTGGTGGAAAAAGGCTGTAATATATCACAGTAACAGGACTTCTGTAATATGTTCATCAAGCACAAAGTGTATTTAGAATCTAATTACGTTTCTTTTTCACACAGGTGCTTGAAAATGCCAGCACACTAAAGGGGGCCGTGGCCCAATGCATGCTGATTTTTAGGGATGAAGGTAATTTGTGTAATGTTACGATAATTTTATGCATATTCTATTCTCAGATCACATGCTTATCTCACATACCACTAATGTCTGCCACAAAATACTTAAGATGCACACGTGAGTCCGACAACCAAAAAAATACAGCAGGTGGCGCTGCCTCAGGGAGTGTGCACCCCCTACAGAAGATAAATACAAGAAACAATATTTGAAAGGGTGTTTACTGATCTTAAGTCAGCACAAAAATCAACATGGTCACCATCTGTCATTTGGGCCTGTGGATTAAGCATTAATCGGCCATCACTTGCTGAGCAGAGTTTTTGTCTGTAATAGAACAGCTTTATAATTAGTTTGAAGGCTGTGAAGTGACCAAACATGGTGACCATTTGAATTAAACATATTAGATGCTGAATATATCTGAATATGTAATTGTTTACCACAGATTCAGATTCAGACACAGAGTCGTTTAAAAGAAAGAGGAAATATCACAGAAGTGATGATGGAATTCAACCGAACAAACGGATAAAAGCCGAGGTGAGCTTTCATTTTCATTCCACTGTGATTATACTTCTATGAAAAACCTCGTAAATGTTTCATTTAACTTTTTAAAAGCGCACCAGCAAATTGTTCTACTGGTTGCAACTTGCAACTAAGTTATTGTAGTCATAAATTCACACAATAGCGGCGTCTGAAATCGCCTACTGCATACTGTAAAATAATTAAAAATTAAATAGTAGATTGAGTAAAATTCCCCAAAAGACTTACCAAGTTGGTATTGACTGCAGCACTGTGCCATCCCATGATTCAATTGGAGCTGTGCTATGTGGATTAAATGTGTCCAGTATGGGTGCGAATCTCAGTGTCTGGCGATTCGATTCCGATCTTTGAGGTCATGATTCGATTCAGAATCGATTTTTTTTTTTTTTGTCTTTAATTTTTTTTAATTATGGGATTGACAAGAGGAAACGACAATGTAAACACATAGAACATTTATTTAAAACAATACTTTTAGGTTCCTTCCTAAATCAAATCTTTTTGCATTATTTTATGTTTATACAAAAATAGGATTAAATTAAAATGAGCCGTATTAGGTTCGATTAGCTGCCTGGATTTCTCTTACATCAAAAAAATTATCAATGAACAAATAATTCAAAATATATAAGGACTAGGCACGGTGGCTTAGTGGTTAGCACGTTCGCCTCTCAGCGCTAGGGATTCCCTGGTTTGAATTTGGGTGGAGTTTCCATGTTCTCCCCGTGTCCGCGTGGGTTTCTGCCGGGTTCTATGGTTTCCTCCCACAGTCCAAAAACATGGATTAAGTCAATTGAGTTCTCGAAATTGCCCCATATAGAGTGTGTGTGTGCCCAGCGATAGATTGGCACCCTGTCCTGGGTGTATCTGCCCAGCGCCCGTAACGTTCTCCCCTGGATGGGCATGGGGACCCCCCCCCCCCCAAATATAGGATAAAGTGAAAGGTAATTGATGGATGGATGTATTAGGACTACGAATCGTGATTCTTTAAAGAATCCATTTTTTTCTGCACCCCCTAGTGTCCAGCTGTATAATCTCTATATCTGTATATGTGTGGTGCTTTAGCAGAGACATTTGTGCAACTAGAAACACTCATGAAGCAGATTACAGATGAGTACCTATGCCATTAAATGCGAATAACCTGCCTTCTGACCTTTATTTAGGAAACCGACTCTGATGAGAGCCACGAGCCGAGCAAAAAGGAGCAAAAGGCTCTGTTAAAGAAAATCAAGAAAAACGTCCCTGAGATGGATGAATCGGTATGCTGAATATTACTGTGCTGCTAAATCTATTGCATGACTTTTACATTATAAGACACTTTATATCTAAAAGACGTCAGTAAGTTAAAGAGGAGCCAACTGGACTGAATGATTCAGTTCTGGTGAGGTTGTGACTTGTATTGTATACAATTAAGAGCGAGATGAGCATTGGCTTGGTCAGGCCTGATCCAGCTGAAAAGGCTTTATCTATGCGATGCCCAGTGGGGCGTTAGGGGTTAGGTGCCTTGAGCCATAGTTCTTGTTGGGACAGGAATCGAATCAGGAACCTTCAGGTCGTAAGGTCGGTTCCTTAACCATAAGCCTGTGACTGCCCAATCCAAGTTCAAGTTATTTATTTATGTAGCACTTTTTACAACAGTACATTGTCACAAAGCAAACCCCCAAAGAGCAAGCCGAAGCGACAGTGGCAAGAAAAAACTCCTTGTTGTTATTTAAGGAAGAAACCTTAGAAGGACCAAGACTCAGTGGAGGACTCATCCTCCTTGAGCGGAAAACATTACAGATTGAGTCCACCCGTTAACTTCTATGAGTGTCGCGGGAGGGGGGGGGATTCCCAATGCCCAACCAGGGGAGAATGTCTCGGGCGCTGGGCAAATACACCCAGGACGGGGCGCCAATCCATCGCTGGGCTACAGATTGAGTTAAGGAGTCCGATCATGATTGGATGGTCAGGGTTTGATAAATCGATGCTTTTTCTGTAACCACACTATTTTTCTTATGTTCTAGTTGCTCTTGGATGTTCTGAAGGAGCATGAGTGGGATTATGAGAACACACTGGGATCATTACTTATGTTCTCAGAACCAGGTAACTCTGATTGAAACAATTTTGATTGGTCGAATTGTAAACCGTTGAAGTCATTTTGTAGTGTTTGCAATGTTTATGTCCACATTTGACACTATGGGTCTTATCAGGATTTTAACTGGCAACTGATTATGGTTCTCCAAACATCACCTCCATCATGTTAAGTGGCAAATTTAATCTTTCTTCTACAAAAATGAGCACAAAGTATTATTTATCATAAGAGTAATAGAACAACACGATAAAGCTGGTTGTCCATCCATTATCTTTCGCTTTATCCTATATTAAGGTTGCGGGGGGGGGTTTCCTCATGCCCATCCAGGGGACAACGTTTTGGGCGCTGGGCAGACACACCCAGGACAGGGTGCCAATCTATCACTGGGCACACACTCACTCACACAGACACACTCTATATGGGGCAATTTGGAGAACTCAATTGACTTGATCCATGTTTTTAGACTGTGGGAGGAAACCGGAGAAAACCCACAGGGAGAACATAGAAACTCCACCCAGATAGGGATTCGAACCGGGAATCCCAAGTGCTGAGAGGAGAACGTGCTAAACCACTAAGCCACCGTGCCGCCCTAAAAATTTAATGGGCATTACGCGGAGCACATAAGCACTTTACTTTTGAGATACTGCTATATCTGAGTTTTAATATATTCTTGCAGTAGATTCACAGCCGGAAGAGTCTCTGAAGAAAAAGACCCAAGGTTCAGATAAACCCAAACCAGCCCGTCCCAATCCAGAACAAAAATCGAGTCTGTCCAGATGGCTGTCAGGTTCGAGCAAATCGTCCTCAGGAAGGAGAAGCCCATGTAACACGTTGCTCAAAGGTGGCAGAGCCAATTCCAAATGTGAAGAGCTGAAGGATGAGCATGACGGCGGAAGCGAAGGACCCGAGGATGAGAGTGGGGAGGAGTTTTCCTCTGAGGATGAGAACGAGGAGGACTTCAGTTCCACCGACCGGGAGCAGATTTTGCGGTTTCTCCAGCAGGCCTCATTGGATGAGATCACCCTGATCTCAGGGTGCTCGTTAAAAAAGGCCAACAAGATCATTTCACTTAGGCCTTTTAAAACGTGGAAGGCTGTGGTAAGCATCCGATCAGTTAATAAAACTCATCCCATTTCTCCACCCACTGTATTATCACTTCCACCTGCCTTATAAATGCAGTGCTCAATACATGTTGACCTGCTGGTGTCACTAAAGTGCTGAGATTCATCCACAAACATATTAAAACCCATCCAGATGAGAACGTCTCGGGCGCTGGGCAGATAGACCCAGGACAGGGTGCCAATCTATCGCCGGGCACACACTCACTCACACAGACACACTCTATATGGGGCAATTTGGAGAACTCAATTGACTTGATCCGTGTTTTTAAACTGGGAGGAAACCCACGCGGACACGGGGAGAACATGGAAACTCCACCCAGATGGGGATTCGAACCAGGAATCCCTAGTGCTGAGAGGAGAACATGCCAACCACTAAGCCACCATGCCGCCCTATTAAAACTTATTAATTAATTTTATATGGGGGTCCAGACCACAGTAGCAGAAAATGGGTTTAAAAAGCTATGTAATGCAAGATGGACTACAGTCTGTAATAGAACTACAATGTCCATCTATATAGTTAGTGGAGCTGATATAATAGGTAATAAGTGTCACAAAGTTGTACATCCATTATCTTCCGCTTTATCCTCTGCTAGGGTCGCGGGGGGGTCCCCATGCCCATCCAGAGGAGAAAGTTTTGAGCGCCGGGCAGATACACCCAGGACAGGACGCCTATCTATCGCTGGGCACACTCACTCACACAGACACACTCTATATGGGGCAATTTGAAGAACTCTATTGACCTTGATCCATGTTTTTGGACTGTGGGAGGAAACCGGAGAAAATCCACATGGCCATGGGGAGAACATGTAAACTCCACCCGGATGGGGATTCGAACCGGGAATCGCTAGTGCTGAGAGGAGAACATGCTGACCACTCAGCCACAAAGTTGTACTTATAATGTATTATACTTAATAAAGTGGGCAGCATGAGGAAAGTATTGTCCATTAATTAAGGTGTGAACTTTTTTTTTTTTTTGCTAGAGTGAGCAGTTTAATAAAGAGAACGGTCTGTCCATGGAGCTGATGCACGGCTGTAAAATGGTGCTGAAGGAGAGAGAGGCCCTGAAGAAACTCATGACCAGGTGTGAGGGCATAGCCAATCAGATGACCAGTGACATCACACAGGTCATCGAGAATGGAATGGGCTCCATGAAGCAGCCAACTGTTCTCAACAGCAAGTAAGCATCTTCAATACACAAGTTTAGTTTCTGTTAAGTGTTAAGAGACTAGCTAGTGTTGCTGCCTCATATCAGGATGGTCTCTGGTTTGATTCCCATCAATGTCAAGTCGGCATGTCCGCCATGTACGTGTTGTGGTGTCAGTTGGCCTCAAGCCCGTATGCTGTGTGTGTATGTATAGGTGTGTGTGAAATAAACATACAATTATGCAGTGTAGTGTATTTAAAGTGTGTCGCAGACACTCCATTTCAACTCAAATCCTGGAAGCAGGTCTACATTAATAGCACTCTGTTACACATACAGTAACTTAATCAGTAGACCACTGCCCTTCCCCACATGCACAGTAATTAACAAGGTTTATTAAGTAACTAAGGGCGGCTTAGGTGTTAGCATGTTTGCCTCTCAGCACTAGGGATTCCTGGAGTTTCCATGTTCTCCCTGTCTCCGCGTGGGTTTCCTCCGGGTTCTCCGGTTTCCACCCACAGTCCAAAAACATGGATACAGTCAATTGAGTTCTCCAAATTGCCCCATATAGAGTGTGTATGTGTGAGTGAGTGTGTGCCCAGCAATAGATTGGCGCCCTGTCCAGGGTGTATCTGCCCAGCGCCCGAAATGTTCTCCCCTGGACGTTCCCCCCGCGACCCTAATATAGGAAGATAATGGATGGATGGATTAAGTAACTATGACCCTCTTCTCAGGTTAAAATTACAGCCGTACCAGCTGATCGGCTTGAAGTGGCTTATTCTCCTCCACCAGCACAAACTCAGTGGCATCCTGGCTGATGAGATGGTGAGTTGGTTGTAATGGTTAATTTCCTATTCCCTATTGACTAAATAATATTTGCCTGACCTAAATTAGACAGTCAAAAGTTTAGACACACTTTTTGCACCACTTATCATCCATGTTCTTATTTCCACTTACTGTAAAGACTTTGTAGTTCTACAATTTCAGACTGTAGTCCATCTGTTTGTGGATTATAGTTTACTTTACTCTGTTCTCTAATGGTCAGGACCCCAATAGTAGCACCACAGAGCAGGAATTATTTGGTGAGTGCATTGTTCCTATCCCAGCAGTGTCACTGAGGGGTTTAAATGAAACTACAGCATCATTGCTGCATTAAAACCCCCCTCTCACAGTATTAGTGTCACTGTAGAACTGACTAACAATCCACCACCCAAATGATACCTGTTCTGTGATGGTCCTGACCAATGGAGAACGGAGAACCAACAGGTGAATAGACTACAGTCTGTAATTGTAAAACTACAAAGTCCATCTATATGGTAAACGGAGGAAATACACAATGGAGCAAGAGGGGGCGTGTCCAAACTTTTGCCTGGTACTGATGCATCAGGACCACCCTAATTTCAATACCGGTTTTTTCATTAAACAGCTAAATGGCCTGTTTTTAAAGGTGTTGTTTTTATTTTTTATAAATTTTTATTTGTTTTTCTTTAGGGTTTGGGAAAGACCATTCAGGCCATTTCATTTCTGGGATACCTCCTTCAAAACGGTATGGAAGGCCCTCATCTCATCACTGTACCCTCCTCCACCGTGGGTAAGCTCACCACTTACTGTATTTAAGTCTTAATATGATTTTTACATTTTATTCTGGGTTCAGTTCTCTAAATTTTTATAAACTTGGTGTTATAGATAACTGGGTGAGAGAGCTGAAGCTGTGGTGCCCCAAGCTTAAAGTCATCGTTTACTGTGGTATGTTCTTTATACTGATGTAGAGTATTTTGTAGCATTCTTGTTGCCACAGTAACCACTGTTCGTGGCGGTTATCCTTTGCTTTGAACTTGTGAAGTTTGAAGTGATAAGGTATTTAAATAAATATATATTTATATATTATAGGGCGGCACGGTGGCTTAGTGGTTAGCATGTTCTCCTCTCAGCACTAGGGATTCCCGGTTCGAATCCCCATCTGGGTGGAGTTTCCATGTTCTCCCTGTGTCCGCGTGGGTTTCCCCTGGGTTCTCCGGTTTCCACCCACAGTCCAAAAACATGGATCAAGTCAATTGAGTTCTCCAAATTGCCCCATATAGAGTGTGTGTGTGAGTGAGTGTGTGCCCAGTGATAGATTGGCGCCCTGTCCTGGGTGTATCTGCCCAGTGCCCGAAACCCCCCCGACCCTGATATAGCGGAAGATGATGGATGGATATATTTGTATATAGAAATATAAATATAAGCATTTTTGAAATGTGGGTTTTTCTTTACTGAGGACAGTTTCTCAATTTTCTAAAAAAGAAAAAAAAAATTTCCCTTAAATTTAATTTGCATGCATATAAGTCATTGAGTCACAACCCACTTTTATGGAATATGAACCCAACAGCTATTTTTGAAAAATAGCCTTCAAAACATTTGAAACTGTAAAAAAATAAAATAAATAAAATAAAAATAAAAAAAATAAAAGTGTGACCAGTTGAGAACTACTGGTCTATACTATACTGTGTGTTCTCCATTCACAGTCAAATGGAGAACTTCAAGGACATTTAAGGCATTAAGTCCAAATAAAGCGACATGCTGATTGGTTTATTGCTCGTTTAGGGTGTTTGACAGGGTCACTAAAACCTTAGTTGTGATTTTCTTTTGTTATTTATTCATACAGGCTCTATGGAGGACCGAAAATACCTCCGTCATGACATCCTGAACAACGCTGTGAAATTTAATGTTATAGTATCTACGTAAGTTCAGATGGAAACTTGAAGTTAAGCAGCCATGTCTTTTAACACGGTCAGTGAATTATGAGCTCTTTTGTTATTTTACTTCTTTTTGGTTATTTTTTCATAGATACAACTTGACGGTGGGTAATGAAAACGATCGCAGTCTTTTCCGCAAGTTGAAGCTGCAGTATGCAGTGTTCGATGAAGGTCACATGCTGAAAAACATGAACTCTCTGCGCTATCGCCATCTCATGGCCATTAACGTCAGTGGCGTTCTGTTTTCATCTGCTGTATTTTGTGTTTATTGAACGCTGTTGGTGTAGCTATGTTCTGTTTTGTCTGTAGGCAAAGTGGAGATTGCTGCTGACCGGAACCCCTTTACAAAACAACCTACTGGAACTTATATCGCTGCTGAACTTCATCATGCCCTCCATGTTCTCCACAAGCACCTCAAAGATCTCCAAAATGTTCTCCACGGTAGGTCTTTTTATGACCAGGAAGGCAGAAGGTTATTTATATATATATATATATATACACACACACATGGGCTTAGTGTTTAGCATGTTTGCCTCTCAGCACTAGGGATTCCCGGTTCGAATCCAAATCTGGGTGGAGTTTCCATGTTGTCCCCGTGTCCGCGTGGGTTTCCTCCAGGTTCTCCGGTTTCCTCCCACAGTCCAAAAACATGGATCAAGTCAATTGAGTTCTCCAAATTACCCCATATAGAGTGTGTCCGTGTGAGTGAGTGTGTGTCCAGTGATAGATTGGTGCCCTGTCCTGGGTGTATCTGCCCAGCACCCGAAACGTTCTCCCCTGGATGGACATGGGGAACCCCCCCGTGTCCCTAGTGGAGGATAAAGTGGAAGATACACACACAGATACAGACCATGGACTTTGTATTTTTACAATTACAGGCTGTAGTCCATCTGTGTTCTTTGTTGTTGTTAGTCCCCTGTTGGTTATCTAATATTTGGGTGGTGGATTGTTTATTTTCAGTTTTGAGGTGACACTGATGTGGTAAAGGGGTTTTAGTGCAGCAGTGCTTCTGTAGTTTCATTTACACACTTTAGTGACCCTGCTGGGATATAGGTACTTTGTATAAGGCGCCAATTAAATATTCCCTGCTTTGTGGTGGTACTATTGGAGTCCTGATGATTAGATAACAGAGTAAAGAGGGTGTACACAGTATGGACTGTAGTCCACAAACTTAAGGAATTTTTCGGTGTTGGATGGCATTACCCCATTATGTTTTTTTTTTTTCAATTTTTTTTTCAATGTTCTGTGTAGAAATCAGTCGAAGAGGAGAGCAGTTTCCATAAAGACCGAATCTCACAAGCCAAGCTCATCATGAAGCCCTTCATTCTGAGACGAGTCAAAACGGAGGTATTAACTATTACACAAATAAATAAATAATAATAAAAAAAAACAGGTAGAGAAAATAAATACATGGCTAAAACCAGATCTATGTATTTTTTTGTTGAAGGTGCTAAAGGAACTACCACCCAAGGTGGAGAAGGTTGAAATGTGTCCCATGAGTGACGCACAGCAGCAGCTATATGAGAAACTCTTCAATAGACTCAAGAAGAATGTCAAAAAACAGAGTGAGTATTCTGATGCATGTAGAAAGTTTCTTTTCGTGGGATCAGGCATCTGGGAGAGGAAGAGTTCAGCTGATGTAATTTAAAGTTCTACCTCACTGTGTTCCCAGAGCAAGAGCTGTGTAACGTGATGATGCAGCTGAGGAAGATGGCTAACCATCCGCTGCTCCACCGGCAGTACTATACCACCGAGAAGCTCAAAGCAATGAGTAAAGCCATGCTGAAGGTCAGGCTTGATTTTTATTATATGCATCATACAGCATCAGTACCACCTTTCTCTAAGGAGCCTGTAAAACATGTATAGTGCATATGTATAATTTATGTGAATAAATAAACTTCTTTTACAATCAGAGTCATAAGATCAAAACCTGCAGTGAGAACAGGGATGATATTGCAATGTCTGTTTACAAAAGTCTACTGAAAAATGGTTAGTGACTGGAGGGTTAGGAGTGCTGACTGAAACCGAGGATGTGAGGTCATGAAGAAATCAGAGCACCAAACACCAAAACAGAAGAAAACACGGGCTGTATATGAAACACCATCTTGTCACTAGATACTAGTTTTGATTTTGTATGTACTGTTTAACCGATAAAGCACGATCCATCCATCCATTCATTATCTTCCGCTTTATCCTATGTTAGGGTCGCGGGGGGGGGGGCATACCTATCCAGGGGAGAACATTTCGGGCGCTGGGCAGATATACCCAGAAGAGGGGGCCAATCTATCGCTGGGCACACACTCACACAGACACGCACACATACACACACTATATGGGGTAATTAGGAGTACTTAATTGGCTTGATCCATGTTTTTGGACTGTTGGAGGAAACCCACGCGGACATGGGGAGAACATGCAAACTCCACCCAGATGGGGACTCGAACCGGGAAGCCCCAGTGCTGAGAGGCGAAAGTGCTAACCACTAAGCCACCCTGAGGCGCCCTGATAAAGCACTCCTTTTTTTTTTTTGTTTGCATGTGAATCTGTAATGGGGTTTTGGTTAGACCACCCGCTCCTTATCACTGGTGATGAGGTTCAAATCCTAATGTGGATAACGTTTCCATGTTCTCCATGTGTTTGCATGGGGTGTCTCCTCCCTGTGCCCACCGTCCAAAAACAAAGACTGAAGATGAATTGGCTGCTCTAAATGAAGAGTGTATGTGAGTGTGTGTTTTCAGGAATATTTGTGTCTTGGGTGTATCTGCCCAGTGCCCAAAATGTTCTCCTCTGGATGGGTTATTAGACACCCCCTCCCCCACAATGCCAGTAAAGGAATAAGAGGAAGATAATGGGATGAGTCTGTGGTACAACCCATGGACTTGAGGCCTCAGCACCCGAACATTTTCTCATTCCGTCTCTCCTCAGGAGCCGACGCATTTCGACGCCGACCCCGTTCTGATCCAGGAGGACATGGAGGTGATGTCTGACTTCGAGCTGCATAACCTGTGTAAGGAATACAGCTCCATCAGCAGGTTCCAACTGGAAACAGATTTGCTGCTGGATTCTGGGAAATTCGCTCGGCTTACAGAGCTGCTGGCTGAGCTTAAGGAAAAGGTAACAGGGATCTGTCATTTTTATTTATTTTTTTCTCTTTACATTGACGTGCCCTTGCTGATCTGCTTTCTGTGTTTAGGGTGACCGAGTGGTGCTTTTCAGTCAGTTCACTATGATGCTGGATATTGTGGAAGTTCTGCTGAATCACCTGGGTTACAAGTTCGTTAGGCTGGACGGCTCCACACCGGTGACTGAAAGGTGGGTATGAGTGCTCAACGTTCGAGTGAGATTTTAAAGAGCTTGTCTTGATGTCTGTGTCTATAATCGTCTGCTAATTTAGTAAAGCAGTGTGCACTTCGAGTAGCCAGGTATGTAAGTTCAAGTAATTTTTATATATATATAGAGAGAGAGAGAGAGCTTTTTACAACAGTACATCGTCACAAAGCAGCTTTACAGAATGAAAAGCCTTTAAACCCCCAAAGAGCAAGATGAAAAGACAGTGGCAGAAAAACTCCTTTATGTCGTTATTTAAACCTTGGGAGGACCAAAACTCAGTGGAGGACTCATCCTCCTTGAGTGGACAGGCAGCAACAACCGTGTAGGACACTAATGTACGGATATTTAACAAATGGAAAAACTAACAACTGGAAAACTATATGTGAGTCGATTAAGGGCGTGCCCATCCAAGGAAGAACGTTTCGGGCGCTGGGCAGATACACCCAGGACAGGGCGCCAATCTATCGCACGACACACACTCACTCACACAGACGTACTCTATATGGGGCAATTTGGAGAATTCAGTTGACTTGTTCCATGTTTTTGGACTGTGGGAGGAAACCGGAGAACCCGGAGGAAACCCACGGAGACACAGGGAGGACATGGAAACTCCACCCAGATTGGGTTTCGAACCCGGGAATCCCTAGTGCTGAGAGGAGAACATGCTAACCACTAAGCACCATGCCTTTTATTTTTTATTATTAAATATTTTTTTAATTTTATTTATATATATATATATTTTTTTCTTTCTTGTTCAGAATCGGCCTCATCGACAAATACAACACCGACCAGGACGTCTTCATTTTCCTTCTGTCGACTCGAGCTGGGGGGCAGGGGATCAACCTGGCTTCTGCAAATGTTGTGATTCTCCATGATATCGACTGCAATCCTTTCAACGACAAACAAGCGGAGGACCGCTGTCATCGCATGGGACAGACCAGGTGAGTGATGCCACATGAATCCATCAGTATCCAATGTGATGCCTAAGTCACAAATTCTTCAAATGCCAAATAAATACTATATTAAAAGCAATAAACAACGAGAGGGTGGCATTATTGTGAATAAATCATAGTGTTATAAGGCATGACTTGAAGCGGGTTATTCTCTTCCTGTGGTAAATTCACAATAATACACTAACTCAAGTTTCTTATTGCTTTAATAAAATAGTTACAAACACACTGTAATAAACAAGGTTTGATTCATAAATACATTTATTTAAAGCAACATCGTAGAAAATTAGGTCTTCCATGACTTATTCTAGTCCAGTTTTTAAAGTAAACAATAATCACAGTCGTTGGATACCAGTTTCTCTATCAAAAAGTGCCATCTAGTGGCTGGATTAAAGAAAACAGTTAAACAACTGCAACCGGCTTAACTGATTCCTGATCAGCACTCACTGTTTATATTAATCTGTATTTAATGATTTAAACTAATGTACAGTATATCACACACTGATACATATGTGAAGTGCTCAGAGGTGTGTGTTATTGTTAATATTGTCACGGCTGGACAAACAGCTCAGCCAATTAGATTTAAAGACCAGAACTTGAACCAGTTTTATTAATAACATAAAGCATTACAAATTGACATTTATTTCTTGTATCCCTAATTATTTCTTTGTTAATCAGTCTGGGTTCTTACTTTATTACTTTAGTTTTTTTATGTAAATTATCCCATTTTCCGTTTTCTGGACTGCTGACTGCTGCTTCCCTGTATGAAAATTAAACACGCAGTATAAAGTCAAGGGGAGTGAGTTTTCTGCGCGTCAGCTTTAGTTCCATGACAATGGTCATCCTAATTCCAGCGGAGTTTAGTCATCAGTGCTGTATAAACCCACGCTGTTATTTCAAAATCTGCCAACTTTACAAGTATAGACCACTAAATTCAAGTCATTATTTTCTAATCAGCACCGTGTTCGTTATCATGAGTGACACTCTGGTTCTGAATGTGAGTTTCGATGCCAAAGGTAAAGAAATAAAGCCGGTGTGATTAAAAATAGACAGCAGATTATTAGCATGGTTTGGGTGCTGGGCACCCAGGACAGGGCACCAATCTATCACTGGGTGTACAAACACACACTCAATATGTAGGTGTAATTTAGATGGGGCAATTAAGAGCAGCCAATTAACCTTGGGAGCGGATGTGCTAAACACTAAGCTTGTTAAATTATAGTTTATTTCATGTATAGTGAAAAAAGTTGCTAAATTAATTTTAAAAAGCTATTCATACACGGTGGCTTAGTGGTTTAGCATGTTCTCCTCTCAGTGCTAGGGATTCCCAGTTCGAATCCCAATCTGGGTGGAGTTTCCATGTTCTCCCTGTGTCTGCATGGGCTTCCTCCGGGTTCTCCGGTTTACTCCCACAGTCCAAAAACATGGATCCCCCCCCCACACACACACACACACACACACATGAAGAAGGAAGACCAACCACAATACGATCCCATAGCACCACCTTACTCTAGCTACCTGCAGAGGAGACGTCTCTGATCTTGATCTTTGGCTCTTTTAGGATGGTGCGAGTCATCAAACTAGTGAGTAAAGGTTCTATAGAGGCCTGCATGCTCCGCGTAGGACAAGAAAAGCTCAAACTTGAACAAGACATGACTACAGATGAAGGTGAGCATGATCTCTGTATTTATTTTAGTTGTTTTCTTTTAATTACCAGCTTCTCTTGCGGATCTCATCCCATCTTCCTCTTTCCAGGAGACGAGGGGGCCATGTCTGAAGATATGGCTGAGCTCCTTAAGGTGTCACTGGGTCTGTGACCCAAAATCTGAGGTCCCCCACTGAGACAAATCCATCTTTAACCACAAACTGCTGAAAATCAGCACCATCTCACTCACTGGCAGCTTTATTAGATACATCTCCGTTTCCATTCGTCCACTGTTTGTGTGGTGTATGATCCTCAGCTTTGCAGTGACATCCATGTGCTGATGGTGTGTGAGTCTGTTGGAGTTTTCAAACCTCTTGGTGTCGATGCTGGACTGGATTAAAAATATCCAAACACCAGCGTCCTGTATTCTCTGATGAGGCGTTAAAGGAAGACACAAACTGCAACAGATGAGCTCACGTCTGTGTTTACATTGACATAGTGCTGCATTTAAAGTAGATGTGTGTATTAAAGTGCACAGTGTTGTGTAACTGCAAGGCTGAGGATCATCCACCACCCACATGCTACCATCTTTATTGAAGACTAAAATGCAGCCAGTCAGAAGTTTGGACACACCCCTCTTCTTTCTCCATTGTCTTATTTCCTCCACTTCCCATACAGGTGGACTTTGTAGTTTGGTACAGACTGTAGTCCATCTGTGTTCTTTGTTGTTGTTAGTCCCCTGTTGGTTCTCTGTTCTCTATTGGCCAGGAAATCACAGAACAGGTATCATTTTGTAGGAGTAATGCACCAACCAAATAATCCCTTCCCTGTGGTGCTACTATTTGGGTCCTGACCTTTAGAGAACAGAATAAAGGGGACGTACAGAATATGTACTGTAGGGCACAAACAGATGGACAACAGCATGGAATTGTAGAACTACAAAGTCCATCTTTGCAGGAAGTGGGAATGAGAACATAAACAGTGGAGCAGACAGGGGGCGTGTCCAAACTGTTGACCGGCACTGTGTAGATTTACAATTGCAGCCTGCGCTTCAGCTATTTCTCTATTCAGATGAAGTGCACCTGCTCAGTGGGACCTAATTAAATAAGCAGTATGTGTGGGAGCGAGGAGGTGGAGCTAATGGAGGATGTGTGTGAGATTCGACTGACATGCGCTTGACCTTTCACCTGATCAGTGATCGAGGTTCTCTGTACTGCTGTTTACGTTCTCTCATCAGTACTGAAAGCACATTGCTGCGGAGTGAATTACTTCTGCTTTCACCTGGCACTTTGTGTGTTGTGTGGTGTGTGTGTGTGTGTACATGTCCAATAAACATTTAGCTTACTTTACTGTGTCCATGATTAATAACTTTCACATTTGAAGATGTATCGTAATCTGGAATTTAGGACATGTACACTATAATTCCTTTGCTTATTCAATTTAATTAATTATATTTATTGAATTTAAACTAGGGCAGCTTAGTGGTTTAGCATGTTCTCCTCTCAGCACTAGGGATTCCCGGTTCGATTCCCAATCTGGGTGGAGATTCCATGTTCTCCCCGTGTCTGCGTGGGTTTCCTCCGGGTTCTCCGGTTTCCTCCCACAGTCCAAAAACATGGATCAAGTCAATTGAGTTCTCCAAATTGCCCCATATAAAGTGTGTATGTGTGTGTGACCAGTGATAGATTGGCGCCCTGTCCTGGGTGTATTTGCCCAGTGCCTGAAACGTTCTCCCCTGGATGGGCATGGGGGACCCTACCGCGACCCTAATAAAGGATAAAGTGGAAGATAATGGATGGATGGAATATAAACTATTTATTTACTACCTCCCCCCATCTCACACACACATACCCAAAGCACGCACAGGGTTGGCCACAGCATCCATGGAGCAATGAGGGTTAAGGATCTTGCTCAAGGACACACATGGGTAATTCAGTGGACCTGGGATTCGAACCCACAACCTTCAGATTGATAGCTCAACACACTAACCCTTGAGCTACCACACCGACTATCATCTAACCCCTATTGCTCTTTGTGTACAGGGCTGCCCACCGCTCCTGGCATGTGCGCTCACTTCACTCAGTGTGTGTGTTTCACTGCACGGATGGGTTAAATGTGGAGGACATATGTCTATTATGTGTAAGCCCTGTAGGCAAGATATTTAGAAATGGATTTAGAAGATCAGCTGATGTTCAGGAGAACGTACACAGTGGAACCCAAATTGTTTTCTGGATGTATTTATATTTAGCAGAATCTGATGTGATGTGATGGTTGGCGGCATGGTGGCTTAGTGGTTGGCACATTCGCCTCTCAGCACGAGTGGTTCCCGGTTCAAATTACCTTCTGGGTGGGGTTTCCATCCCTGTGTCTGCGTGGGTTTCCTCCAGGTTCTCCGGTTTCAGTCCAAAAACATGGATCAAGTCAATTGAGTTCTCCAAATTGCCCCATATAGAGTGTGTCTGTGTGAGTGAGTGTGTGCCCAGCGATGGATTGGCGCCCTGTCCTGGGTATATCTGCCCAGCGCCGGAAAGTTCTCCCCTGGATGGGCATGGGGAACCCCCCCGCGGCCCTAATAGAGGATAAAGCCGGAGATAATGGATTAATGAATGAATGATGTGAGGGTAATATTTAAACAAAAAAAACACTGAATATCCTGCTTAGATTCCGAATGTTGAATGTGGGTGTTGCAAATGGTGCGCTGACTACAAACGACCACATGACTGTAGGTCCAATTTTGTAACCATACCGCATGTTACATACAGGGTGCAGTACAGAGTGCTTTGAAATCTCAAGTGTGTGGATGCAACCTGCACAAATTGAAAGTGGCTTTGTGGCCGGGACGTAGGGGACGGGACGATGCTTGGGTGAAAGTGGGAGGGTGGAGCCACACTCCTTCAGGATTCCATCCACTTCTCCCAGCATTCCAGAGGAAACCAAATGTGGAGTGTAGGTTGTCAATGGAAGATGAGAGAATGATGGTGCTCGTGCGGTAGATGAGGAAAAAGATGTGGAGATTCCCAAATTGCTGAGAACCTGCTGCTCTTGGATGAACATCCAGGAGAGAAGCAATTGTGATGGTTGGAGACCTGTGGGCTGATGGAGCATGGAGGCAGGAAGACGGAGATGCTGTCATCCACCTCAGTCCAGCTCACTAACCCAAATATCCTCCCACCCCAAGCATCATCTGTCCCTCTATGCCCCACCAGAGAAGTTTCAAGAGTGAGTGCATTGTTGAGGTGTTTTAGGCTTTTGGGGAGTATCGTCCGCACCCGTGGCCGATCAGATGAGGGTCACACTGAACGGTGTAAGTGAAGTAAAGGACCCCAGTGCTGAGTTTACAGCTGTGTGAATGTGTCCCACTCTCAGGATGCACCACGCACCTTCCCACCATGTCATCGAACACCACGTCCTTGTCCCACACCTCCAAGATCAACTCGTGCCCAACTTCTATTGCTCCAAAGTTGTAGTCCTCGTTCCAAACAGGGTTGTTATCGTCCTTCACGATGCTGGACTCCATGTACAAGTTACCGTACCACACTTTAACCTGGCCGTCCGTTTGCGTGAAGAGGTCTGCTTTTAAACCTGTACCCCGCTGCACCACCACTCTGAGGGTGCCACGTCCTGCTCGCAGAGGGCAGCAGTTTACGTCCAGGTTCGGCTCGGGCTCACATTCTTGCCGCTGCTCTGGAGGAAGTGTGTTGTCCTCGATATACTCGATCACAGCGCTCCTCAGGCTGGCTTTCAACTCCGGATCACGTACCAAGTGGTGGAGAGGGAAGATGGAGTACGCAACGACCGCAGGGTTTTCGTATAGACTCTTAATCCAATTCGCATACGCCTCCGCCGGACTTTGATAGATCAGGAGGTCGGGCAGATACCTCTCGCCTCCTAAGACTTCCATCCTGTTTGTCATGAAGCCCTGCAGAAAGCCCACGCTCATGTTGTCCTTCAGGATTCTGGAGCATTTATTAGAAAGGGAAATGTTTCCAGGTATGAACCCGAGAGCCATTCTTAACTCCAGATTCAGGCAGTTCTTAATTTCCGACTCCATTAAGCCTTTCAGGGTTGCCAGGCATGTCCGAAAGGCTGTCACTTGTCTGACCAGACCCCCTAAATGGACATGTCGGATGTAGTGCGTGCCATACGTGTCGATGGTTCGGCGGTAGAGGGGTTTGGTTTTCTTGTTGTAAAGTCGTGGCAGTAGAGCTAAATGTTTAGTGAATTCAGAGCTGAGTTCTGGATGATCGCTCACCCTGTAACTGCAACAGGAAAAACAAACGCCATGTTACCTCACACACTTTGCCCTCTTCCCACTGGCTGCCTCCCCCTTTGCCCACCTTCCACAGGCTGCCTCCCCCTTTGCCCTCTTCCCGGGGGGGGGGGGGGGGGGGGGGGGGGGGGGGGGGGGGGGGGGGGGGGGGGGGGGGGGGGGGGGGGGGGGGGGGGGGGGGGGGGGGGGGGGGGGGGGGGGGCTTTGCCCGCCTTCCACTGGCTGCCTCTTACTTTGCCCGCCTCCCACTTTGCCAGCCTTCTTAATTGTTCCTTAAGTTGAATTTTCAGGTCGGGATTTTTATTAATAGACAAATAAAGCTTTGTTTATAACATCTGAGCAATGCTGCAACATCCCAGCACCTTCTTAAATCCATGACATCAACCGTTAAGGCCATTCTCAGGACTAAAAGAGGGTCCAGCCTGTGGGCGTGGATTAAGAAAAATCTATTTTTTATAATTACCTGTAAAACTTGCAGGTGACTTCATGGAGGGCGAAGGTCGCCTTGTCCATCGCGCTCTGTGAGTGAGCAAACCTGGCGACATCTGAATGGCTTCCTTCCACCACGGCTTTGCCGAAATCCTCCAGACTGAGGTCCATCCTCCAGTTATTATTGATGAGGGACGCCGAGCTCTTGATTACTGAGTCGGCGGAATGGTGGAGGGCACTGGACAGATGTTTATCGCAGCGACTGAATGGGCGCCAGTCCACAATGGCCGTGGGCAATTTCTGCAGCTGCCCTCCTTGGAAGCGGTTCACACATACGGTGCAGTTGTCCGCCGTGTGCGATTTGACGTTGATCACATAGGCTCCTTTGCGCTGCATCCGAATCACATCAAAGCCTTCTCCTGCCAGGTTGTAGCCGGGCACCAAGGGGGCTTTGTCACATTCCGTCCTTGTTCCCTTGCGGCATGCGGCGCTCTGGTTCCACAGGGTCGATGTGAGTGCGATGCAGAGTATAAGTCTGGTGCATCGCCGGTGCATCGTTGCTCCTGAGGTGAGATCGTACAGGGTCTGTGAGCAGGAGTCCGTGTGCTAAACGCAGGGTTTCTTCAGATTTTTTGGATGGGGATCCAGTCCAGTTCCCCTTCCTTAAAAGTACGTCAAACCAGTAAGCTTTCTGTGATGTTAATCTGCATTAACATCAGCTTCACGACGTCTCAAGGTTCTGCTGTCAGAACCCTGTTTATTTACACATGGAGTAGTTCCACATCTGCTTCCAGTATGGCGTCTCTGAAAAGCCTCTCCCTCTTAAGAGCTGAGGTTTTTCAAAGAAGGGAGTGTCTTCTGCTTGATCTGCACTTTCCAAAGTAAGCAAACTCTGCTGCCTCTGATGAGGAGGATGACTCCCATCCTGGCAGCGTGGGCGGGAGTTCACGTGATCGCCATGTCAGCATGGTTATGGATGGAGGCAGGGTTATATAGAAAGGAGGGCAACGAGGTTGTAACCTCATCACCTGAAAATATTATTTAAAAAAAACATTTGCACTTAGCAGTCACTTTATGCAATCTATTGACCATGTCGATGGAATTTTGTAGTTCTGCAATTAGATTGTAGTCCATCTTTGTTCTCCACTGATCAGGCCCCCCACAGGACAGGTATTATTTGGGCGGTTGTGGTGTGCTACATTAACCCTGATGTCATGGTGTTGGTGTGATATTGATTTATCACCAGCTCACTGGTTCTCACAGTCCTGCAGGACAGCCTCACAGGCTGGTCACCTGATCATTACGCAGTCTGTGTGTCAGTATCCTGCACTGTTAAAGCTGCCCAGCCACACAACGAGGATGATGCACCTTACTGAGCCTCGGTACTCGCGGTGTTTCTACCTTTAAACCCAAAAAAGGTTCTTTGAATACCGATCTGAATGGGTTTCCTCTGGATTCTATAGTTTCCTCCCACCATGGATGGATTTAGGGTGAATTGGCTGCTCTAAATTGCCCCATATAGTCAAGTATTTTTTTAATTTGTCATTCCACAATATAAAGCACAGTGCAATATATGTGGAACGAGACAGCGTTCCCCAGGAACAAGGTGCTATAGTATGTGTGTGAGTGAGTGTGTACCCAGCAATGCATTGCTATGATTTGCACCGTCATCCCTCCATTAATAAGATGAGCTGTTGGTCGATACAAATCTCCCCAGGATTGAAAGGTGGGGGGGGGGGGGGCAACGAACCCTTAAAATGCTGCATAATCACTTAAAGTGCTGCTGCATAAAGCAGGTCCCTCATTTATTATGGGAGTGGTTGCAGCTGTCGAGCATGGTTCCATCTTAAGATCATGCAGCCGGCCACAAGGTGGAGCCACTGAGACGCTTCATTCTGATTCACTTTGGACTTTTTGAATATATTTGAGACTTTATGGATTAATCGTCACTTTGCACATATCTGATCTGTGATATGTTATCTGGTTCAGTTTGACAGAAGCCAGTTGATGTTCAACTCTATGTTTATTACGTTTTGGGAACAAAGTTTTCACAGCATAACTGTTCTTTGGTGCACGGTGGCTTAGTGGTTGGCATGTTCTTCTCTCAGTACTAAAGATTCCCGGTTCGAATCCCCATCTGGGTGGAGTTTTCATGTTCTCCCCGTGTCCGTGTGGGTTTCCTCCGGGTTCTCCGGTTTCCTCCCACAGTCCAAAAACATGGATCAAGTCAATTGAGTTCTACAAATTGCCCCATATAGAGTGTGTATGTGTGAGTGAGTGTGTGTGTCCAGCGATAGATTAGATTAGATTCATTGGGTGTATCTGCCCAGTGCCCGAAAAAGTTCTCCCCTGGATGGGCATGGGGAATCCCCCCCCCCCTCGACCCTAATATAGGATAAAGCGGAAGATAATGGATGGATGAATGTTCTTTAGTGCACAAAGGAAGGTCAATAAGGGTTGGTTTTGAAAGTTTGAGGTGATGATTTGATCTGTCTGCACAGAGTCCTGATTTTAACCCCATCCAACACCTTAGGAATGAATTAGAACATAGATTATGAGCCAGAACCTTCGGTCCAACAGTGTGCAACATCACAAATGCGCTTGTGGGGGGGGTGGGGGGGGCTTTAGTAGTAGAGAGGACCAACACATACACCTGTATACACAAGTATACATTTATTTAGGACCAAAGACAAGCCACAACGTCTATAATCCACTCATTTTATTAGTCTCACATTTATAAATATACAAAAATAGTTTAGTAAAATACAAATTATCACAATTGCAATCTCCGAAACGGCTCAAACAAACCAGACTTATGAAATCAGCTTTTAAAAATTATAAAGTCAAAACCAAAGAGCTTTATATTCTGTCCTGTGCAGTGGACTCTGAACAGAATGTACAATAAACACCCAGAAATTAGCTCATGAGAAATAAACTCATGAAATAGATGGGCTTGGTCAGGTTGCTCATCCGATCCAGCAGATGCTTAGTGTTAAAACAAAAGTGAACGACCAGAAGGAAGTGCTAGAGTAATAATGCATAATAAAACCAAAAACCACGCGCACCACATAATCTGAGCTACACATTTATTAAATAATAAAATAAAAGTGTGGTTTTATAATTAAAAAACATACAGATGACTAAAGATTATAAATAGTTTTTACAAGTTTCGCTTCCAGGGAAAAAAAAAAAAAGAACTCCCAGTCCGAATTT
Organism: Corydoras maculifer; assembly: GCA_019802435.1. Classification (NCBI taxonomy): domain Eukaryota; kingdom Metazoa; phylum Chordata; class Actinopteri; order Siluriformes; family Callichthyidae; genus Corydoras; species Corydoras maculifer. The sequence goes on from JAFMOD010000943.1 coordinate 306,117, forward strand.
AAGGTAGAAAAGTAAAAGTGGTAGTAAGAAGCAAAAGAATAGCCATCACTCAGCGCTTGTGTTGGTATTAAATAAGAACAAGGCCACGGAGACTTGATCCTGCACAAAATCGTTTAGCTTGTTTCTGTCCTCGGTGTTGAAACCCAGGTATTCTAAAAAGTGGTGGTGCTCTGAATCATTTTCTTCTTTGTTAATCATAGTTATCTGTCAGTAAACCTGTGCAGTCTACAAAGGGCTTCACAGGCAGGAAACATCACTGCTTAGAAGACTGAATTGAAATAATTTATCAGCTTAAAAGGAAAACGAGGTTTAATGGCTGTGAAAAAAGGCTGCAGGGTGCAGAAAGAAGACCAGCGAGCGCCAGGACCGGATTCTAAAGAGGACATCGGGTCCTGACCACTGAAGAGCCCGAGTGCATCTGCGTGTACAGTGTCCCACAAGCTTTTGGAAGGTGCTGCTCTACAAGATAAACATCAAGGATGGACCGACTGAAGAAAGTACATGGATTAGACTGCAGAAGATTAAGGTAGCATTATTTTCATTAGTAAAGCCTCCTTTAGTACCGATTTGCAATGCTGCCTTTGACTTTGACCTGATTATATATTTATTTTTTCACAACTGGACTGTACTGTTTACACACTACAAACTTACGATCAGATGTTTAAAGTTTAAAATTTATAGTTTTTGTTTTTCATACTTTTATTTTACATTCATATATCTGCTTATATACTTTTGACCTGTTTTTTTATATTTCTACTTCTGAGCCCAGCGATGGATTGGCACCCTGTCCTGGGTGTATCTGCCCAGCCCCCGAAACGTTCTCCCCTGGATGGGCATGGGGAACCCCTGGATGGATGGATTTCTACTTTTAAGTTTGTTGTTTACTTTACTTTGTACAATTTAAAACTGCTACTGGTCTATCTATCCATCTTTAGACTGTAAATTAGATCGAGGGCCACCTCCCGTTTTTGGCTGTACCTGCCTAACACATGAGGTCAATGGGAACTTTAATATAATGTGTAATAATGATGTCATAGACTCATGCAAATATAAACACATGCACACGTCAGTTAAAAACATACGCCTTCAAGTCGCCTTCGTAATAAAAGCAGTGCGGTTGTTATAATGTCCATCTTGTGGGCTGTATGCAATTTACGGGATCCAATGCATTGTTTTTGTTCTGGATTAAGTTCTGCATATTGGATCCGCCTTTCATGAAAGTTTTATTTTCTGATGGCCCCTTGAAAAATTTATTCCTCAGCCCTGTAAATATTTAACTTTTATATCTAATAAAAATCAGAGGTAAAATGTAAGCCAGCACCCAATAAGCGTGCTCTGTATATAATTCTTGTAACCCAATCCAGCAGCAGGATTCTGCAAGGCTCTACTGAATGAGCTCTGTCATTACCCGCAGTGCTAGTATTAAAAAAAAAATTTTAAAAAGAAAAAAACAGCAGAGGCTGTTTGTGATGCAGCAGTGTGAAATCCACACAACAACAGTGTAATAGGTGTAGTAAGTGGATTAAAACTGCTCTAACAGAAGGTAATAAAATATGGTATATGATATGTACCTCTGATGCTCACATTTGAGTCCCGCCCTCCACTTTACCGGAAAAGTAAAATAAGTATTCGTAAGGGAATTATTTGCCTACATAACATAATATCGAAATACGTAAATCATGTTTTACTTCCCACTGGTGGTAAAACGTGGACTTGTGATGATTTAGTACAGATTAAGGACTTTAGCGATTAAGCTGCTTTAGTTTTAAGAGCATGATGCAGATACAGTACTTTGTTGAAGTATTTAAGTATAAAAGTTTGTAAAACTTCCGACCCAGATGTTGTTTTTTCTGCATTTCCCGTTACCAGCCTGCAGAGTCCACATGCTGCCGATGCTTCAGTGAAGTGCCCAACATTTCAGCTTGTTTTTTTTTTTTGGAACCTGCAGTCCTGTGAGTTCAGCTTGATCTCATTTTACTGGAAATCCAGGTTGTGTAATTCGTAACACGGGTGTAAACGCCAGGCGTGTCCTTCTTTCCGCATCCATCACCCCAGCTGATCAGGCCCACGAGGACCATCCGGCCATCCTTCTCACACACCAGAGGACCACCGGAGTCGCCCTTTGAAAGGAGAGGAAGAAAAGTTGTATGATGAGGTTTTAAAAAAGCATTCTATTCAGAGCTTTAATTATGAGCGAAAATATATAAACATATCATCCATCCATTATCTTCCGCTTTGTCCTATATTAGGGTTGCAGGGGGGGGGGGTTCCCCATGTCCATCCAGGGGAGAATGTTTCGGGCGCTGGACAGATACACCCAGGACAGGGTGCCAATCCATTACTGGGCACACACTCACTCACACACACACACTCTATTCATTCATTATCTCCCGCTTATCCTCTATTAGGGTCGCGGGGTGGGGTGGGGGGGGTTCCCCATGCCCATCCAGGGGAGAACGTCTCGGGCGCTGGGCAGATAGACCCAGGACAGGGCGCCAATCCATCGCTGGGCACACACTCACTCACACAGACACACTCTAAGCGGGGCAATTTTGAGAATTCAATTAACTTGATCCATGTTTTTGGACTGTGGGAGGAAACCGGAGAACCCGGAGGAAACCCACGCAGACACGGGGACAACATGGAAACTCCACCCAGATGGGGATTCGAACCGGGAATCGGTGAGAGCGCTGAGAGGCGAACGTGCTAACCACTAAGCCACCGTGCCGCCCACACACTCTATATGGGGCAATTTGGAGAACTCAATTGACTTTATCCATGTTTTTGGACTGTGGGAGGAAACCCATGCGGACACATTATTAATCTCTTTTTATTATCTTGACCACTTAATCTTATATACTAGGGTCACCGATTGGGGGAGTGGTTCCCAATACCCATCCAGGGGAGAACATTTTGGGCGCTAGGCAGATACACCCAGGGCAGGGCGCCAATTGGACCCCCACACTATATAGGGGCAATTTAGTTAGTGGGTAATTTAGAGAAGCCATTTCACCTTGAATTTATGTTTTTATATCCCAAAATAATAAAATTATCATTTTATATAATATAAAAACACCCCGCGTAATTAATTTTAGACAAAATTAAAGATAAAGTATATAATGCATCTATTGTAATGTTCCTCACCTTGCAGGCATCATCCAGGCCCCGCGTGTCTCCAGCACACAGCATGTTGGGTGTGACCTCCCGTCCCGACAACTTCTCTGAGACACAAAGCTCCTGAGGCCACAAGCGCACATGCCCCCGCTTCACCCTCTCAGAATAGAATGGAGAAACTGAGACAGAGAGGACGAGGACATGTGAGTACTTTGATCAGCTAAATATAATTATGAAAATACAGACAAAACTCCAAGCTCACACTCTTCATCCTTTCCGTATCCAGAGATCTCGCACTCCAGCCAATCAGAGAGCTGCATTTTAGGATCCGGTAAGCAGGCTGGCAAGACTTCCGGAGAGTCGATTGCACAGATGCCGATGTCACTCTTAAGCTTCAGCAGAGCTGTAAATGGAAGAATCAAAAACATTTAGAATTCAGTCAAACAATGAGCTCAAATCGCTGAACGTGTTTAAAAACTCTTATTTATATGTTTCTGTTTAATAGTTAGGGCGGCACGGTGGTTTAGTGTTTTGCATGTTCTCCTCTCAGTGTTAGGGATTCCCAGTTCGAATCCCCATCTGGGTGAAGTTTCCATGTTCTCCCCGTGTCCGCATGGGTTTCCTCTGGGTTCTCCGGTTTCCTCCCACAGTCCAAAAACATGGATCAAGGTCAATTGAGTTCGCTAAATTGCCCCATATAGAGTGTGTCTGTGTGAGTGTGTTCCCAGTGATAGATTAGCGTCCTGTCCTGGGTGTATCTACCCAGCGCCCGAAACGTTCTTCCCTGGATGGGCATGGGGAACCCCCCCCCCCTCCATGTTCCTGATATAGGATAAAGCGGAAGATAATGGATGGATGGATGTTTAAGAGTTAGACTTAAAAAACAGACCTAATAAGAAGCTACACTATGAATCTAAAAAGAATTTGGATGCATGTCCCCCCTGGCCTATACAAAGTGAAATGTTTCGGACCCTGGGCAGATACATCCAGGACAGGGCCATCAATCCATCACTGGGCACAGACACACACACAAACACTAAGTGCGGGCAATTCAGATAGGGACAATTCAGAGCAGCCAGTTTACCTTGAATTCATGTTCTTGGACTGTGCGAGGAAACCAGAGAAAACCTATGCACTAAGAGACTGACATTCTAACCAGCTTTAAAGTTTAATTTTAGACAACTTTTAATAAATTTGCAACATTTTCTAGTCAGCTCCATATCAAGTCAAGGCCATGTACATGTTTCTCCTGATCAGCACTGGATCCTTAATGCTAATGTTGCTACATCAAACTATTGCATCTCAGTTAGAAATCGTTACATCGTTTTTATATATATATATATATATATATATATATATATATATATATACACATATATATATATATATATATATACATATATATATCGTATAACATCAGGGTACGGCAGGTTATGGAGGTCGTTTCAAGGATGGTCACAAAATTATTAATAAAGTAAGGTAACCACAACAACAAAGCTAGCATGTAGCAATGTTAGCATTATGACGTTTAAACCAACTAATAATTTTGAATGAGAATCCAAACATATTTATTTATCACGGAATGTGATGGATGTGGGTTTTGGAGGTTAAGTTAGGAGTATGAGATTCTTAAATTGGTGAAAATCTGTGAAGCGGTAGCTCAGACTCACCTATGTCATTATCATAGTTCTCATCGTTGTATTGCTCATGGACCCAGTACTTTTCCACTTCGAATATCTGCTCGCTGCTGGAGTTCTGCAACCTGAAGGTCCGACCGAGGATCACGTTCAGACGATCTTCTGTATATCTGAAACCATACAGAGATACCTTATTAATTACCATCTATTAATGATTATATACAGTCCAGTGTAATTAATATAATCTTTTTACAAGAGTGACTTAATTTAATGTTGTTTAGTTAAAGTGGGGCGGCACGGTGGCTTAGTGGTTAGCATGTTCTCCTCTCCGCACTAGGGATTCCCGGTTCGAATCCCCATCTGGGTGGAGTTTCCATGTTCTCCCCGTGTCCGCATGGGTTTCCTCCGGGTTCTCCAGTTTCCTCCCACAGTCCAAAAACATGGATCAAGTCAATTGAATTCTCTAAATTGCCCCATATAGTGTGTGTGTGTGTGTGACTGAGTGTGTGCCCAGCGATGGATTGGCGCCCTGTCCTGGGTCTATCTGTGGGTCTATCTGCCCAGCAGCCGAAACGTTCTCCCCTTGATGGGCATGGGGAACCCCACCGCGACCCTAATAGAGGATAAAGCGGAAGACAATGAATGAATGAATAGTTAAAGTGGAGCACATTATGTTCCATTACATCATTTTGCAAATAAAGCAGAAGATAATGGATGGATGTCTGTCTGTCTGTCTGTCTGTCTGTCTGTCTGTCTAAACCGCAGCAGTGACTGTTTCCTGATGAGATCTCTATTTTACTCTCTAATTCAGTATCTCTAATTTACTTGTGGCATGTTTTTGTAATGTAGGAGCAGAAAAGGTGAGGATCTAAAGGATGGAAGACATGCTGACTTCACCTAGAAAGAATCTATGTCTGCCCCAACTAGGAATCCAACCTTGTGTCCTTCCGCTGTAAAGCAGAACACTGCACCACCTTTCTATGAGGTAAAGTCTTTATAATTCCCCATAACATGAGGTGTTGATCCAAAACCAGTCATGCTACCAAATGAGCTAGTGGTGGTGCTGGAGGAGGGGGGCAGAAGTAAATACTAAAAAGTGTACTTTTTATTTCCACCTTCTTTACAAACTCTGTACCCAATATTAGCCAGTCAGTGACCCCTGACTCTGAATGACATGAGTGTACACTGACCCCTCCTGGAAGCAATGTGCTGCGGAGAGCACCCAGCAGGAGTCGATCAGCACACCCCCACAGAGGAAGCTGTGCGACTGGAGGCGTGGCCTGTACACAGTAATAGCCACTTGCCATGGCTGGTCTTTGATGTCACTCGCCTGCCCCCCGAGGATTCTGAATGAGGGCAGCGATGCAGTTGGCTTTTCAGCTCGCTGACCACAAGAACCTGAAGGAGGGCAAACAGCATGGGGCATCTGTCAGACAAGTGTTGGGGAAAAAAAAGGAAAAGCAACATAAATCTGTCGTCTTTAGCTCACCAGGTTTATTGTTGGTTGTTGGAGCGCGTGGTCCAAGTGTGGTGATGCTGAAGGGCTTCCTTACTGCGAGAATAAATCATATACAATATATGTTAATACTAATTGTAAAAGTATTCAAGCTTCTGGAATATTAGTACCTCCACCAGACAGCAAAAACAGCCAGGGTTTGATTCCCAAAGCTCCCAAAGTTTAATCATTTACATAAATGTATTTAAAAAAAATTTTATAGCTTAATATGTTTATTTTTATTAAAGAGCAGTTAACATGGATACACACTGTACATGATTATACACAATTAAATACACACTGGTGCACATATAAACTACACAGAAACTTGTTAAAAAAAAACTGCTAAATGTATTTAATTTAAACAAAATTTCAAAAATAATAATACTCAGATAAAGTTGATGGACTTACTACATTTGGGAATATCACAGATTTCCCACGTCAACTGGGATCCTTTGTAAATGTGACACCAGGGATTAAGGTCACCGTCTGGGTTCCTAAAAGGTTAAAAATGATCTTTATATTATGACAAACATGCTGTCAGAACTATTAATATTATCTTGTTTAATGCACCGATGAAACTAAACCACTTGATCCTAATTAGTCAAAAGTCAAAGTGGTTCTTAACCCCACCCCAGTGCTCTATATTACCCTGTACTGTCAAAATGTTCTCCGATGAATGGACATGGGGAACCCACCCGCTCCCCCTGGTACAGGATTAAGCGGAAGATGATGCTATGAGATGAGTTGTACAAATTGGGTTGATTTTTATATTATTAATTCACCTGGCTCATGTCTTTAGACTGTTAAAGGAAACCCATGCAAATACAGGGAGAACATACAAAATCACGCATAAGATCCAGTGCCAGGTCAGGAATAAAAAGTCAGTACCTTCTGGCTGTAAGGTGTCAGTTATAACTACTGTGCCATCATATATTATATGGGCAAATTATGTGGATGACCAGCCTGCATACTTGTAGACGTGTGTGTTTGTGTGTGTTTGTATTGTATGTGTATGTGTTTGTATTGTATGTGTTTGTGTTTGTATTGTATGTGTTTGTGTTTGTATTGTATGTGTTTGTGTGTGTTTGTATGCACGCACCTGCAGTGGTTGTGACTCCCGAGCCCCAGCTCCCTGGCATCTGGTCTCCATGCAGTGTAAATCTTGCTGTTAACTGCAGGTGAGTCCCATGACAGACACTTAAATCCACTTTTGCTGACTGCATGTGTCCCTCTATAGGACGCCCCGGATCCCTGCACACACTCCTGAACTGGAGCTAAAGAAAAACAAACACCAGGCATTACTTTAAATGTATGATTCTATTAGTCATCACCAACATCACTGTGAGTACAACTGCAGTGTATGCAACTGCCTCTTCATTTAGTCCTGATTAAGTCCTGATCCAGCCAAAGTCTTTAATCTTTATGTCAATCCTGATTCCGGTTCCTGCTGCAGCACTTACAGAATTATACACTCTTTTAGCAAATTGCCTGGAATGACACATCATATGCTTGTATATGCATATGGTTGTAGGGCCTTGAACCAGGATCCTCATTCATTTATTATCTTCCGCTTATCCTCTATATTAGGGTTGCGGTGGGGTTCCCCATGCCCATCCAGGGGAGAACGTCTCGGGCGCTGGGCAGATAGACCCAGGACAGGGTGCCAATCCATCGCTGGGCACACACTCACTCACACATACACACTCTAAACCGGGCAATTTTTGAGAATTCAATTAACTTGATCCATGTTTTTGGACTGTGGGAGGAAACCGGAGAACCCGGAGGAAACCCACGCAGACACGGGGAGAACATGGAAACTCCACCCAGATGGGGATTCGAACCGGGAATCCCTAGCGCTGAGAGGCGAACGTGCTAACCACTAAGGCACCGTGCCGCCTGAACCAGGATCGCCACGTCAAATTGAAGTGTATATAATGTATAATCATCCTAAATAAATCCTAAATAATACATCTCTAAATCTAAATCGAATTTAAGAGGCTCAGCAGTGACTTACCTGCTGTGCAGTTCGGCAATGAACAGAAATCCCACGC
>JAFMOD010000943.1:326344-337399 GCA_019802435.1 Corydoras maculifer
ACCAGAGATTTTATTTTTGTCTATTTCTACCCATAGACACTAAAAAGACTTGGTTTCTAATCATGCACACACAAAGGTCTGTCTGCCTCTGAGCATGCCAGAGCAAACTCTAAAATGTAGGTCTAAAGAACCTAAGTGTTCAGTATGGTGCAGTATTAATATTTGCCTTTAACAAAACTAAATGGATGTCCACATACTTTCAGTCATATTTTGGATTTAGGTGACTCACTAGTGATTGGAACGTAGTGACAGCGAATTCTTCCCCATGTGGCGCAGCGACAGAACTCCACTTTCTGACTTCTCCATCGCAGCCAGGTCTCACCCACCTCTCGGATCGCAATCGAGTCCAAGTCCGTACAGCGGTCTAAAGGCAGCCCCACAGACACGGGGCAAAACAGAGGCGGTCAAGTGAGCACAGTATTTAAACTATGGTCCAAAATCTAAAGGCCAAAAGTATGTGGACACCTGCTCGTCAAACTCATACCAAACAATTCTCCTGGCCTTTTTTCTTTACTTTTTAAATTTTTCTTGAGTTTTTTTCAATAAAAAGAATGTTTTTGAAGCTGCAAAGCATAAAGTATAGTTCTCAATAATGCATCCTTTATTGTGTCAGGAACGCAGGGCACAAGGGCACAGCCCTGGTTTCAGGATTTAGAAGCAGTCTGTGCATACTTTTGGCCATATGTGAGATTTATATAAGATTTTGGTTTGGCAAATATTTATAAGGTCAGTAACAAGCTGTTTTAAAGGTGAAAGATAAGAACACGGCAGCACGGTGGCTTAGTGGTTAGCACGTTCGCCTCTCAGTGCTAGGGATTCCTGGTTCGAATCCCCATCTGGGTGGAGTTTCCATGTTCTCCCCGTGTCTGCGTGGGTTTCCTCCGGGTTCTCCGGTTTTCTCCCACAGTCCAAAAAAATGGATCAAGTTAATTGAATTCTCAAAATTGCCCCATATAGAGTGTGTCTGTGTGAGTGAGTGTGTGCCCAGCGATGGATTGGCGCCCTGTCCTGGGTCTGTCTGCCCAGCGCCCGAGACGATCTCCCCTGGATGGGCATGGGGAACCCCATCGCGACCCTAATAGAGGATAAGCGGGAGATAATGAATGAATGAAAAGATAAGAACATGAGTTACCTCGATGTATCCGAGTTCCTCGTTTTTCTCTGAGAAGCGACTTCTGAGAACAAGAAAGAAAATACACTGTAATTAGTTTTCATTTTGGTTTTAAACAAAATCGAATGCATTTTTTTTCCTTTATTATTTGTGTGTTGACATTGTGGCCTTAGATGACATGGTTCCTATAAGAAGTACCATGGTGGTCCCCACTGGTCAGTTACATCTAAAGGGTCTGAGTCCTGATTCTAATTGCTGGACCAATTTTCAAGAGATCTTTACTCTGAAGGATCAACTATATAGCCTGAATGTCTGCGTCTCTGTTCTGCAACAAACTGGTGACCTCATCCACATTTGCCTGTGGGTGATGGGATAGGCACCAGCCACTTCCAACTACCTTAATCAGGCTAAGTGACTTTGAAAATATATGAATGAATGGCATTGTTTTAAGGGTTTGCATTAAGGTTTCTTATAAATATGAGGGCGGCACAGTGGCTTAGTGGTTAGCACGTTCTCCTCTCAGCACTAGGGATTCCCGGTTCGAATCCCCATCTGGGTAGAGTTTCCATGTTCTTCCCGTGTCTGCGTGGGTTTCCTCCGGGTTCTCCGGTTTCCTCCCACAGTCCAAAAACATGGATCAAGTCAAGTGAGTTCTCCAAATTGCCCCATAAAGAGTGTTCATGCGTGCGTGTCTGTGTGAGTGAGTGTGTGCCCAGCGATAGATTGCCGCCCTGTCCTGGGTGTATCTGCCCAGCGCCCGAAACATTCTCCCCTGGATGGGCATGGGGAACCCCCCCCCCCCCCGCGACCCTAATAGAGGATAAAGCGGAAGATAATGAATGAATGAATGAATGAATATGAGGTTCCACCTGATGCATGACAATATAGATCTGATTTGCACAGAGGGGGAACCACATGCCAGGTCTTCAGTCCCAGCGCTGGCCCTTTAAACAGGCAGAGGAGGCTGTTATGTATTATCTAATCTACACACATGGAGACGATTTTGCAACTGCGGGAGTAATCCCTGATGCAGCCTCCCAGCCATCAGACATGAGTGTTATTGTACAGCTCACAGACAGATGCAGAGGAGGCCCTGCTTGGTGCGCTCGCATTACTGTACTACAGTTTGAGTTCCCTAGACCAGCCCCATCTGGTTTATTATCAATCACCCGATTGATTTATAAGTGTTCATTTTCACAACCTGCATCAGTGATGCACCACATCATCATCCACGCTGCTCACTACACTGCCAATGCATATCTGTATCTGTGTAGCAGTGGGTCTGATTACACTCTGTGTAATACTCAGATTAATAAAACTATATGGACAAAAGTATTAAGACACCCACATCCATCTATCTATAAGCTATCAGGGCATACCGTAGTCATGTCATGGTCACCTTTAAAGCTGTAAAAGCTTTCATTTTCATTTTCATTGGATTTTGGACCAAATCTGTGGGAACTTTAGCAATTTTATCCAGAAAAGCATTCACAAGTTCAAACACTGATGTGGGACAGGAGACTCTGGCTTACCATTTCTGTTTTAGTTCATTCCAAAGCTGTTGGATGGGGTTGAGATGTAAAGATTGGGGCACTATGTGGGTTCTTTCACTCAGAAGGAATACAGTGGGACGTAGATGGGCTTTATCAGACTCACAAACTAAATTACAAGCTGTTGTAACATGCTGTCAAATTTATTTTTATTTTTAATTTTTATTATTATTATTATTTTTTAAATTCCATGTATCGCCTATCTGTCTGTCTGCACAGTCAACTACCTCCCCCATGCCCTCAGTTCACTCCCCCGGAGCACCTTGTGTTTATCCTCACCCCTGCCATACCCAGCCAGGCCTAAGGACTTTGTGCAGTGGGCAGCAAGACCCAATCTTGCTAGGATCTTCCCCAAACTCCTGCCTCCAAACAGGAATCGAACTGAGGAACCTCTTATTGTGCTAACCACTGCATTGCGCTGCAGCTCTGTGCCCCTATGTGTTCAAATAGTGTATGAAATTATACAATACACAATTCTTTTAATATACAGAGGTGACATTGTAGCATTGTAGGGTGTTGAGTTTGGGACTCATATTTACTCGTAGTATAGTTCCACATATACTAGTAAATGATTGTGGGGGGTAAGAAGGAGATTTACATGAAGGATGGAGATGAGAGTTAAGTGCTTTAGTTGGTTAGTGATCAGTGTTTATTAGAACTGCAGCATGAAAACGACTTCTTACCGAATTTGCAAGAGTGCAAAAGAGGGCAATCAGCAGCAGATCTATGATCAGGTTCATGTCTTTCTGTCCTCGAAATGACCTGTGGAAGACATTTAAAGACCTTTAAAAAAGCAAATTATGATCAATATATATTTATTATTTCATTAATTTACAAGCTTTAATCCTCTACAAGCTTCACAGGGGGTCCCGATACTTATCAAGGGGAAATCATTTCTGGTGCTGGGAAGATACACTCAGGACAGGGCACCAATCCATCGCTGAGCACACACTCACACAGACACACGCATACACACTGTACATGGGGCAATTTAGAGAATTCCATTAACCTTGAATCCATGTTTTTGGACTGTGTGAGGAAACAGGAGAACCCGGAGGAAACCCATGCGGACATGGGGAGAACATGGAAAGTCCACCCAGGTGGGGATTGAATATTGGGGAGCTCCACTCACATTGGGATTAAAACCTGGATCTCCAGCACTGAGAGGTGGATGTGCTAACCACTACAACATGGTGCCTATAGTAGGGTCCAGGGGAGAACGTTTCGGGCGCTGGGCAGATACACCCCTAGCGCTGAGATGCAGACGTGCTAACCACTAAGCCACCCCATAGTCCCATAGTGCCACCATATTTATTATTATATATATTATATATGTATTTAGTATTTTATTTGACCTAATATGGTTTAAATGTCTTTATATTCTGTCTTACAGATGGGGAGAAGGTTTTGTTCCTTCGAGGTGTGTCCAAAACTTTTGTCCATATAGTGTATTTGTCTTGTGTTGCAATTTCAGTTGGTATTAAGTTTCACTTATATTTTGTCTCCTGTTCTAATATTCTGTTCTCTTTACAGAGTGTTATTTACCGGGTTTGTTAAAGGCTGATGATAACAACCCCTCATGCCCTGCTCCCTGTGCCTCCTGATTTACACGGAACTCAGTGGTCAACGTTCTACTGAACAATTAAAGCAATTTTCAGTTAAATAAATCCGTATGCACTCACAGGATGTAAACAAACATCACATACAGCTGTAGTTACAGCAGGAAGTTAACAGTGTGAGACCCTCAGACATGTCTTTCTCCTTCCTTGTGCACATATCTAATCTAAACACACACATGCACAGAAACACACACACCCATGTTCTTCACATCCACTCCACTGGAGGAGTCCTGTTAACCCTTTCAAGCTCACCCAGTCTTAATAATGTGGTAATTTAGGACTTTGCTGATTGACTGCAGGAAAAAGACAAGTCTTACTGAATGTCAGTGTGTCATGTATTAAATGTCTATAGAAACACACACACACACACACACACACATACATATATATAGAGAGATCTAACTTTACCCTAACCCCAACCAAATCTACAACCATACATGATATCCCTTCAATACTAAGTGAGATAGATTGGGACAGGCTTGCGGTCATCACGATTACATGAGGTCATCTCAGTGTGAGTGTGTGAACTAGTTTTGGTTTCTAAAATGTTCCACTGTGGTATTGTAAAGCCATGTTCATGTGGTCTTGGTTATTTAAGGCACTTATACATATATACAGGTGTGCAGAATCATGCAGGTAAGTAAGGGGGTGCAGTGGCTCAGTGGTTAGGGTATTGATAATCTGAAGGTTGGGGGTTAAAATCCCAGGTCCACTGAAGTTACCACTGTGGGTCCTTGAGCAAGTCCTTTAACCCTCATTGCTCCAGGGATGTTGTGATTAACCCTGTGCTCACCTTGTAAGTCACTTTGGATAAAATCGTCTACTAAATGACCAAATGTAAATGTAAGTAATTCAGTTATTTTGCTACACAGTACTGATTTTCACAGACAATACCTCCGGCAAGCACTTTTACTTTCCATTGAAAAAACCCCAGACTGGGCCTGAGGAGAGTGACTTTGTAGTGAGGAATGAGACACTCCTCACCAAGCTTTTAAGCTCATTGTGACTCATATGAATATGAACCTTAAACACGTTATTGTTCAGTCTACCAACTTTTCTCTCAGATGCAGATCTTGACATTGGCAGATGTTCAGACGTGTATTATGTTGAGCTGGGGATGTGTCAGGGGTCTCGCACATCTGCACAATTTCTATCTATGTTATAGGTTGACCATAAACCAAATTTCATGCATACAGATGTGGGGTGAGATATAACACTGCAGGCTTACTGGATGTGAGCTAAAGGTGGCCCTCACATGAGAATGTCCATAAGGTCCACGATTGGCAGAAAAATGGCACTGCATCTAATATGTGAGCCATAAAAGGCCCATTTATATAAACAAATCTTAGTCCACATGTTTCAAAACCCATCTGGGTCACATGGGGCCTATGGGGCCCATATCCTGCAGCTGGGGCAAATAAGCCGAAAGCATTTTGCCATGTTCTCTGATCAGTAACATGATCAGAGAAGATTTCATATTCTTCCGTTGTTTCTATATATCTACTCTGTCATTCTATATGTCCCTCATTCTAGTTTCGATGCAGATCCAGATAACGAGAACAATGAGAACCTGTCCCACTGCTGTTTCATCACCCTAAAACAAGTTCTACATCCTGCTACGGTGAAAAACCAGGATGCCACACAGAACAAGAACCAATGGTGTAACTATAATCTTGAGCAAATCACTTGCATTATCATCATGATCCTTTAATTCAACAAAGACGAAATCTAATATGTTTACTGCATAGTTCACGTCTTAAACTCATGATATTGCAAAGGGACAATCATCTTGACTTCATTATAAATCCTGTCCGAGTACATAGGCTTTGTTCAGATTACCAGACTGATTGATGTATCATAAGCACGCGAGATCATTAAAAATTATCACGATACAGTGTTTTTGTAGTCTATATATATATATATATATATATATACAGAGAGCACTTGCACCAACAGAACAGAGGTTCCGCTAATGACTGGTGTGCCACCTAAAAATCCAGTATGAACAGAGATCACTGTTGGAGTAGAGGATCGGCTGACAATCTCCATTCATCATCCATCATCCCGAATGTATTAGATGGGGTTGAGCTCATGAACTTTGCTTTGAGCAGTGGCACACAGTCACGCTGGAGCTTAAAAGGACCCTCCTCAATGTGTTCCCACAAAACTGAAAGCTTTCAGTTGTCCAAAATATGGGGACATGTGTTTAATTTATGTCGCTGGGGAAATAAGGCCAAAAGAAACAAATGAAATTGACTAATAAAGGGTCTCTGAGAAAACAAACGATCTGAAGTGAACATATTTCAATCTTTGGCATATCGGGGATCAACAAACATGAGAAGATGTTTATGTAGAGGATTGATGGGTGGTAGGATGGGGCAAGAAAAACAAAATGAGTCAGTGGGAGGAGTGAAAACAAAATACAATGTCTATCTCACGACTCTGTAATGCATCTAACCTTTAACTCTAAATCTGAGGCCCAAGACACAAAGCAGTTCCTGTTCTTCAGGTATTTCCCTGCTCTTCCCAGGACGTCCACTAACGCGTATGAACGACGTTCGACAGAAACCTGCTTTCGGTCCAATGTTGTCTATAGAGGAGGGTGAATAATGGTGACTTCTGAAGCCAGAGCACAAAAGTGAGTCTGTTCACACAACAAAGACAAAGCATTATTGCAGACCACAAATGTGCTGACTAAGAACCCTGTGCAATGACTACTTACCCCCCACATCCAGCCCTCTAACTCTACTCACTCCACCCCACCCCACCCACCCCACCCCACCCCACTCCACTTCACGCATTCAAACTGTTGTTAAAGTATTGGGACACAATTCCTTATTTTTGAATTTAAACAACTTTGTTGAAACAGTTTAGGGAAGAGCCTTTTCTGTTTTCGTAATCAGTGTACAAAGCAGGATTTATATAGGCATGATTGGATGAGTTCGGTGTGGAAGAACTCGACCGGTCCACACTGGTCCTGCAGTGGCTGTCTCCTGGTGGCGCCAGCTATGGTGTGGTTTGGTTTGTAGAGGTAACATGCTCAATCGATGGGTGGTTCAGCAAGTGGTTTTCTGTTTCGTGTGGTTGGTTTCACAATGCCAACATTTGCCACCATGTCATGTGGCGTGACATAGAGTGTGTGAAACCACCAGGGTAAAAGCACAGTCCCTGTCTAGAGTGCAGTGATGTGATATAACAGAAGAATCATGGTAGTGCAGTATTGATTGTATTTCTGATTACGGTTCTGTCAGAGCAGACAGTGATTTGTGTATGTCTGTGTGTATAAGGGAGACAGGGAGAGGAAGACAATGAACAGCTTAAGACAGGAAACTATAGGAGGAAGACAAAGACAATGAAGAAAGACAAAACATCAAGAGCGAAGGAAGAGGTAACCATGTGACATTCACCCCACTGTTAAAGGATTTCAGGAGCTGCTCTATAACAGTAAGTGCTATAGTTTTTCCTCTAAATTAAATTCCTGTGATCGGGTTTCTTTATAATACTGTAATATCCAACGACTGGCTGGATCCCAAAACCCCAGAGGCAGTGAGGAGCAGGGTACAGCTGTGAGACAGCCTGATGCATCTGTGTAAAAGAGCAGCAGCACTTTTTGGATAAACGTTTTTAGGACTGCAAGACACCACCCTCATAAACACCAGATTAGGGCTACAAGTGGCTCATATGAAGGTAGCATTGCCAAATATTTATCAGTGTTTTATAACATGTGGACACTGCAAGTTTTTTATATGTGATTAACTTATAGGTAGAAAAATACCAAATGTGGGCCAGAGTGTGTTACTGCAGTGCCAGCTGTACCATATCTCAGCCTGATGTGAGCCACATCTGGATGCTGTGCTATCCCTCATCTGGGCTCTGCAGTGACACTGATGTGGTGAGGGGGTTTTAGTGCAGCAGTGATGTTGTAGTTTTATTTCTCCACCTCACTGACACTGCTGGGATAGTAATAATGAACCCCCCAAATAATCCCTGCTCAGTGGTGGTACTATTGGGGTCCTTACCATTAGAGAACAGAGTAAAGGGGACGTACACAGTATGTACTGTAGGCCACAAACAGATGGACTACAGTCTGGAATTGGAGAACTACAAAGTCCATCTTTCCAGGAAGTGGAACTGAGAACATGGACAATAAGTAGAGCAGAAATAAGATTGAGTGGTAATGTATGTGGATGACATACAGTGAACTCCATGCACACAGTACAACTGCATCACTGTCATTTTCAGCTTGTTTGTTTGTCCCTCCAAAACAAAATCAGATATATAGACAGACATACAGCTATTATGACAGCTAGCTGGACAAACAGATGGACGGGTGGTCAAACAACCAGACACAAATTTTTAAAGATTAGACAGACACAGAGACGGTCAGAACAAGCATACAGACAGAGATAATACATTCCAAATATATAAATTACTGTTTTATCCTAAAAACTACAATTTAAACACGCAGACGGGGTTGGTGGCTCTGTATAGAACCATTGTTGTAACAAGAACCCATTCTTTTTTTAAGGTGAATACTGTGGATAAGATGCCAGGCGCAAATGTGGAGGAGCATCAGTTTGTTTTTCCCAGAGTTAAAACAGCTCCAAACAATTTTGTATATAGTTTTTAACGTTTCTACTTTAAAAATAGAATATACCCGATATATATATATATATATATATATATATATATATATATATATATATATATATATATATCCTAGTAGAGGATAAAGCGGAAGATAATGGATGGATGGATGGATGGATGGATAATATAATTATTAAACATTATAAAATATAATAATTATTTAAAGTCGTTTTTAATCTTAATTTTGATCTTATGAATCCCAACATCTCTGACCGACAAAGGGTTCGGTTCAGGGCGTTTGTTTTCGTTCCAGTGCGTTAACGCGTCTCGCAGCCATCAATAAGAAATCTGTGCAAATCTTTAAAGCCATCGGATGCAGTCGGTGATAAATCAGCTATAAACGGGCAAAAAATATAATAGTTCTCTATTCTAAAGTAATGTTCAGAGGACATTCGTCGGGGTTTGATTCTGAAGGCTGTGGAACTGAAGATCAGCCGAAAAGCGCGTCGCGACCTCTTACCTTCACGGCTTCTTGTCTCTTTAATGAAAAACGCGCTCCCGCCGACGCGAACCGATGCGCTCCACGACTCTGTGCGACTGAACCGAGGATGTCTGAACTATTAAACCCAGAGCAAGTCGGAAAAGGGAGGAGGCACTCGGCTGATGATGTTGCGTCCTGGGCGGAGTTGCTCGTCTCCGGAGGCGCGTTGCTTGGGGTCAGATCCCGGGGGGGTGGGGGAGTGGACACTGTATTGAGCCAAGTTTTGTGTACGGTGGCTTAGTGGTTAGCATGTTCTCCTCTCAGCACTAGGAATTCCCGGTTCGAATCCCCATCTGGGTGAAGGTTCCATGTTCTCTCCGTGTCCACGTGGGTTTCCTCCGGGTTCTCCGGTTTCCTTCCACAGTCCAAAAACATGGATCAAGGTCAATTGAATTCTCCAATTTGCCCCATAGAGCGTGTGTATGTCTGTGTGAGTGTGTGCCCAGGGATAGATTGGCGTCCTGTCCTGGGTGTATCTGCCCAGCGCCCGAAACGTTCTCCCCTGGATGGGCATGGGGAACCCCACCGCGACCCTAATAGAGGATAAAGTGGGAGATAATAAATGAATGAAAAATGAAAAGAACAATGTATGGTAAAGTGATTGGTTGACTTCACTATCCGTTGCATTGGTCTGTAGTGGGAGATTAACCAAATCTGTATAAAAAAGATTATTTTACAAAAAATGCATAGTTTCCACATTGCAGAATTATTCTGACTTGTCTCTGACCCACATACCCCATTTTTATTTGGCTCATTTGCTGCATGGTCTGACAGCATTTTTGCACACCGGTCCAGGGTGCGAGATGTGGGCCTCATAAGCACCAGATCAGGGACACGAGAGCCAAATGTATTCACATTGCCTGATCTTAACCAGATGTCAACCAGATGTGTGAACCATGCAAATATTTTCCAATTTGGGCTACTTTTGACTCACAATATAGGTTGCACTACCATATATTTGCCAAACATAGACCAGATGTGGTTCATAACATGCGGGTCATAGTGATGTTTACATATGAGGACCACCTTTGGCTCATTGCGGAGCCTGTAATGAACTAGCTGTGCCAGCTCTGTATGCTATCTGAATTAGATTAGGTAATCTTTTGGTTTTTTACTAATTGTGAATGAGCTTCAGAACTTTCTCAAACATTACAAACACCGTATAAATACATGTCGGCTTAAAGACCAACATTACTGGAAAGCAGCTAGTTAGTGGGTGCTGGTTTAAAGCTTATGACCCACATCAATCATCAGAAACCCTGATTAATTTTGTTTGGACTTTAACAATTTTATACATTTAACTTAAATCAATTCTTAATTAAGATACCAAAGCTCCATTTAAGCTTCTGTTTGTAGTTTCTGTGGTATTCATTGCTTTGTTTAATAGAAATCGACCAGCAGAAACCAGGAGAGAACCACAACCAAAACTGGCCTCTTCTGTATTTTCCAGAATTCACACTTAAGTACAAAAATAAAATCTGGAGCGTGGAACAACTATTTCAATTGTCGTGTCACAGAAGCTTTAAAATAGAGTTTTAAATAGTGTCTCACAGCCTGAAAAAGGAGTTATGTGGTAAGGAAAAGAAACTCAGTCTAAATCAGACTAAAGAACCTTTAAATATAATAGAAGGTGTTTGGTAAAAAAAA
>JAFMOD010000943.1:337672-355615 GCA_019802435.1 Corydoras maculifer
CTGGCCTCTTCTGTATTTTCCAGAATTCACACTTAAGTACAAAAATAAAATCTGGAGCGTGGAACAACTATTTCAATTGTCGTGTCACAGAAGCTTTAAAATAGAGTTTTAAATAGTGTCTCACAGCCTGAAAAAGGAGTTATGTGGTAAGGAAAAGAAACTCAGTCTAAATCAGACTAAAGAACCTTTAAATATAATAGAAGGTGTTTGGTAAAAAAAATAATAATAATAAAATAAAGAAAGAAAAAGATTAAAGTTCAGGTGGGTTGGTGGGTTAAGGTGGAGGAGATTTTAAGTACTGTTGCTGATTATAGCAGTTGCTGGTATAATGAACATAGATATGTACCTAAAGTGTACCTAATAAACTGGCCAGTGCAATGTACATGTTCTACAATCACATATTATAGTCCATCTGTTACTTACATCCTTTGTTAGTCCCCTTTCCTGTGTCCTTCAATGATCACTAGTTCACAGAGCGGTTCTTATTTAGGTAGTTGATGATTTTCAGCATTGCTATGTTAATGTGTTATTCTGTAAAAAGTGAATTAGACACAATTGTGCTGTTTTTTAACACCTGAGTGTCACTGCTGGACTGAGAACAGTCCACCATTCTGTAAGCATTGTTCTGTAGATCCGGATGACTAACAAAAACTAATGAGCTACTATCTCTAATTTTACATTTTCAAGGTGAAGCAATGAGGTTAATGTGTCCCAGTGACTCAGAGCGGCAGTGTTAAAAATTATCCACCACCCTAATAATACCAGATTTATGGTTGTTTTTTGGGTTTAGTCATTGGTTATTAATTAATTTTAATCATACATTAAAATTTGCCATTAAAATATAAAGTTACCCAAACATCTAAAACAAGATGCCATTTCTTTCTGGATTACCCCATACACCAAACTGATTTCTTTAATTTACTACTTTATACTACTACTAAATTATAATCGATATATAGATGAATAAGGGGCCACTATGTAACCTGCTATATTTTATATTAGATTTTACCCTGAAACTTTTAAAAAATAGCTACAGCTTATTATTTACCACTTAATATGTTTTCTATTTTGTTTGTAGCGATAGAGAGGTCGAAGTCTTAGCGCCCCCTAACGGACAATACCCGTCATTTAAAAAACGTTATTATACCGTTTTTATTTTATTTCATGTAAAAAAAATTTATTGACTACATAATCGGGAGAGCCAGTTTGTATAGTTAATGTACGTGTTTGTTTGTTGTTTGAGCTAAAAAAATATTTCAACCAGATAAGTTAGCTATAAGGTGTTAATTACGCTTAGCTAATAGCTTGCTAGCTAGCAAACCTGAGATACGTTTACATTAATAAACTAATAAACTCTTGGTTAATAAACACTTAAGCTGTGTTTAAAATGGGTTATTATTTACTACAAAGTATTTAACTACATATTAATAGAGAAACACCTAACATCTGGAAGAATTTTCTCACGTATATATTGCACTGATTAATTAAAATCATTAAAATATATATATATTTTATATAAACACACAACTTAACCACTAACACTAAAATACTAAAACATAAATTATTTTGTCCTAAAGTAACACAATATAGGTTTGAAGTTGGTTGGTTATAGCTGTAAACATACATTAAAACTCCACCCAATTTGCAGATTTTTTTTCTTTTTCTAATTAAAAAAAATATATTTTATACCTATTTTTTTTCATTATTCATTATCTCCCGCTTTATCCTCTATTAGGGTCGCGGTGGGGTTCCCCATGCCCACCCAGGGGAGAACGTCTCGGGCGCTGGGCAGATACACCCAGGACAGGGCGCCAATCTATCGCTGGACACACACTCACTCACTCACACAAACACGCTCTATATGGGGCAATTTTGGAGAACTCAATTGGCCTTGATCCATGTTTTTGGACTGTGGGAGGAAACCGGAGAACCCGGAGGGAACCCACGCAGACACGGGGAGAACAAACTCCACCCAGATGGGGATTCGAACCGGGAATCCCTAGAGCTGAGAGGCGAAGGTGCTAAACACTAAGCCACCGTGCCGCCTATACCTATTTTTATGTCTGCATATTCAGACATACTTGCCAGTCTGTCATTTTGCTTATCCTGCAGTAGATAAAAGATTATTTATGCAGCATTATAGTTGCAAATTAAACTAACATTGCAACACAGCTGACACCCTACATATAGTGGCTTAGATCCGAAAGACAGCGATTCTGAATACAGCCTCAGTAGGAGATAAAAATCGAACCCAAAAAAGTTCTATTATATTTTAATAAAGTTTTTAATTCTGTTTATTAACATACATCATGTATTTGAGCTTCAGAGTAAGTTCTTAAAATAATGGGGTAACATAACCTATGACTCAGGGAACACTTTTTATTCAGAGCATTTTCGTTGCTGCGTAGAGGATATTTTATACATTTCTATTTAAAGTCTCTGGCACAATATTTACTGACTGTATAGCAGATCCACACTAACAGGAAATGCCTCCATAAACACAGTTGGAGGAGTTAAAGAGCTTCAGCATCATGAGTGAGGCAGAAGTTACATGGTATTTATATCATACACTCAGGTCAGATTTGAAATCACATCCTGTTGATTGTTGATGTTTGCAACACTGAGAAATTTTAAAAAGTCCAAATAGTTAACGCTCTGACGGTCGTCAACGGTCAAGATGTCCACGCAAAGGAAAATTCCTCTCCTCACGCAATATCACTGTAGACAGTAAATATTCTGATCTCATTTACAGAGGACGAATGTTTAATAAAAATCCAAACTAAAAACCTAAACATACCTTTTATTAAATTAAAATATTTATTCTGAATATATTGCAAATTTACTTATTCATTTATTTGCATATTATTAACCTCATAATTAGAGGGTTGTGGGGTGTTTTGCTGGCTTTTTTAGTGTTCATTGGGTAGAAGGTTGTAGTCGTGGGTTTCCTCCGGTTTCCTCCCACAGTCCAAAAACATGGGTCAAGGTGAAATCAATTCTCCAAATTGCCCCATATAGAGTGTGTTTGTGTGAGTGAGTGTGTGCCCAGTGATGGATTGGCGCCCTGTCCTGGGTGTATCTGCCCAGCGCCCGAAACGTTCTCCCCTGGATGGGCATGGGGGACACCCCCCCCCCCCCCCGGCGACCCTAGTAGAAGATAAAGCGGAAGATAATGGATGGATGGTGTAGGTGGTGGAGGAAGTGTAGGAGGAGGTTGTGGTGGTGGTGTTGGGATTTTGTGATTAAGGCTTTTTTCTGAATGCAAGAGAAATAGACACGAAAATTAAACAAGGGATATATTCAAATCTATGTTTTATTGCATTCGTGTTTGTGGATCCCAGTGCGGGGAGGTTGGTGGCGCGGTGCTGGCGGACGGAGGGTTCGGTGCAGGAGGCGTTGCTTTCTTTACGGGAAGTAAAGCATTTTTTCACTTTTTCGCAGTTTCAGGAAGTAGAGAGAGAAACTCGGCTGCTTACTTTCGTTTTTCGACAAAATGATAAATAAACTTAAACTTTTGCATCGTTAGAAACGTTAACATTTCTTAACATCCGACTATTTTTATCTTTTTGGTGAAAGTAAACGGCACGTTCTGAGGTAAAGCAAATTTTCTTTAATGTTTTTGTTTCAAAACAGCGCCGACTTCAAAAATCATAAAACCAGTAACTACAAAACTGCGTTTTAATCCCAAACCGAGTAATGTGTTCGATTATTATTATTATTATTATTATTATTATTATTATACGTTTGTCTGTTTAATGTAGCATTTGATTTGTTTATAAGTATTTTATTGAGTTTATATATATTGTTTATAATGTTATATACCTTATAACTCTAGACTTTATAACTCTTTATAATGTGAACTTAATATTCATTTATTCATTATCTCCCGCTTTATCCTCTATTAGGGTCGCGGGGTGGTTCCCCATGCCCATCCAGGGGAGAACGTCTCAGGCGCTGGGCAGATAGACCCAGGACAGGGCGCCAATCCATCGCTGGGCACACACTCACTCACACAGACACACTCTATATGGGGCAATTTGGAGAACTCAATTGACTGTATCCATGTTTTTGGACTGTGGGAGGAAACCGGAGAACCCGGAGGAAACCCACGCAGACACGGGGAGAACATGGAAACTCCACCCAGATGGGGATTCGAACCGGGAATCCCTAGTGCTGAGAGGAGAACATGCCAACCACTAAGCCACCGTGCCGCCATGAACTTAGTATAAATAATTAAATAGTAAAATATATGATCTTGCACATAGAGGAATTAGTTCTCCACATTTAACCCATCTGTGCATTGAAAAACACACACACACACACACTAAGTGAAGTGAGCACATGTGACTGGAGTGGTGGGCATACACTCACATATTCACACTCACATTCATTCATTCATTCATTATCTTCCGCTTTATCCTATATTAGGGTCGCGGTGGGGTTCCCCATGTCCATCCAGGGGAGAACGTTTCATACTCAGACACGCACATACTCTATATAGTGGACATTTGGATGGGGCAATTTGAAGCAGCCAATTCACCTTAAATCCATGTTTTTAGTCTGTGGGAGCAAACCGGAGAGACAGATAAAAAGACATGGGTAGAACATGGAAACTCCACCCAGATCGAGATTCGAACCTGAATCCCTAACGCCAGAAATTGGACGTGGTAGCCACTAAGTCATTGCACCGCCAACAAAAATGAATTATGATTAACAATAGCATTAAAGAATAAACTGTACAGGTAAAAATATAGATTAGTGCCCTGTCCTGGGTCTATCTACCCAGTGCCCCCCCCCCATTACATTACATTAGTAGAGGATTAAGCGAAATATAAACTCCTGTACACCCTGCATCATCTTATAAGGGGACATCCCCTTGATTTTTTGTATATGCATGATTAATCAGGGTTTATTGATTGAGTCAGCACTAGAAAAGAGATCCATCGCTTCACCCAGCATTTTGTTTGGATTTATTTGTCTTTTTTGAATGAGTGATAAATAATGGAAATGCAGCCAAGAATTATTTACTTTAAACGTCATCCAAGTAAAAGCTTAAGGGTGGACAGAGAGGAAAATCTTAGAAACTGCTCACATAATAAAAACATCTGCTTGTGAAATGTAGTTGTTGTGCAAATAGCTCCATGTGCTTATCAATGTTTTCCACAAATTTGTGTAAACATTGATATGACGTTGAATCAATAGAACTAAATTACGATAGGTTTTTCTATTGGTCATGTTCAAGTGGGATGAGTTCAGGGCTCTGTACTGGCTAACGCAATCTCTCCTCGAAACCAAGTTAGGAATTTTAAGGGGGTGACTGCATACTTATGGCATCATAGCATATTTAATTGACTACACTGTTAAATGTTGCATTCATTAACGTCTGTATTAAAGTGTGTTGTGTTGTTGTTGTTCATATGACTGCAGTGGATGAGCAGAAGACCAGGGGTAACAATGAGCCGCCCCCCACCCATGCAGCCCCCGAACTGTGGTTCCTGGGAGCTGAAGGAGAGACTTGGAACTGGTGGATTCGGTAATGTGACCCGCTGGCAGAATAAGGTACAGGTCATTCTACATTTGTCAGATGTTAGCCACTGAAGTCATGCATCATTCTGAAGTGCTCATTATTCACATGTATGACACTCAAGGTCCAATGGGGTTTTCCAAAATTGTCTTAACTCATTTGACTCAAGGTCATTTGACGTAGGTTTGACTTATTATTTAACGTAATATCTGTCGCTGGCTGTTGACATGGCAGCATGATGTTTTGCTCAGCCCGTGGTTTATTAGCAGCAGGTTTGGTACACCTTCCTTAATTATCACTAATTTATTTTTAACAGCGTCCATCATTTCTGCACTATGGTGATTGCAGGCACTATTAGACATGCCGTCTCCTGCTGATTGAAGGAGCAGGTGGTATGCAGGCTGTAAGTTGTGCTATTTGCTGGCTATAACACAGACCCACACAGACCATGCAGTTTTAAGAAACAACAAATACCTGTTGTAAAAATAAAATTAAAAAGGGGGGGGGGGGCGCAGAATCAAATAACAGTCAAGTTTGATGAATTTACAGTAAAGTTGGTTTTCTCCATAATGTTCTCATTTGTAAGTCGCTTTGGATAAAAGCGTCTGCTAAATGACTAAATGTTATGTAAATGTGAAACCATTGTTTTGCAGGTGAGCGACGGTACTCACAGGTGGCACTTGATATTTTTACCATTTTGTTTTGTGTAAGGTGGGGTAAAGGCACTAGTAAGAGTAGTATAGGTAAGGTAGAGGTATAGGTAAGGTAAGGTATAGTTTAGTTTGTAAGGTGTAAGGTATTGTGGGATGTGTGGTTTGTAGGATGTTCAGCTTTAACATGGGTATTTATAATAAACCTTTTAAATAAAATTTGCCTTTTAAATAATGTATTTGGAACACAATGGGCAGGTGCGTCAAAATCGTGGAGCATCCAAACACACTTTAGGATGAGTGGGATTTTAATTCTGATAGCTTTGTTATAGAATGTGATGATCACATGATTAAATTATTATGACCAATAATTAAAGCCATAAACTCAAATCTAGAGCAACTAAAAGTATATCTGAGGTGTTTATGATGGTTAAGTGGTTGTGACCTCACCGGGGCACCAGCTGGTTGACTTCCTGTTTGTAAGCATGACTTGTCATTGATAGTTGTGGGGCAGACAGAGGTAGAGACCACCCTTTTCCTCTTGATCAACCCGAATGAGTAACACAATATGTGCATTGGATTCAGGATGTAAATCAGGCCTGGGGGATTCGCCAGGCAGCATTAACGGTAAAGTATTTTGCCTACTGTACTCGCACACAGAGATCTGTCCTCTACATTGAACCCATCTGTGCAATGAAACACACACACATACACACATACTGAGTGAAGTGAGCACACATGCCCGGAACGGCGGGCAGCCCTGTACATGGCACCCAGGGAGCAATTGGGGTTAGGTGCTTTGCCCAAGGGCACTTCGGCCGTAGTACTTAATGGGTCCTGGAATCGAACTGGGGACCTTCAGGACTACAACTGACCACACATGGCCAATCCAGAGTAGAATATTTTGGGCACAGGGATGATACACCCTGCATAGGGTGCCAATTCATCACTGGAGACACACTCACTCACACAGACACACACTTTTCATTCATTCATTCATTCATTATCTTCCGCTTTATCCTCTATTAGGGTCGCGGTGGGGTTCCCCATGTCCATCCAGGGGAGAACGTTTCGGGCGCTGGGAAGATACTTACTCACACAGACACGCACGCATACACACTCTATATGGGGCAATTTGGAGAATTCAATTGACCTTGATCCATGTTTTTGGACTGTGGGAGGAAATCGGAGAACCCGGAGGAAACCCACGCAGACACGGGGAGAACATGGAAACTCCACCCAGATGGTGATTCACACCGGGAATCCCTAGTGCTGAGAGGAGAACGTGCCCCAAGACACACACTATAAAGGTGAAATTTAGTGCAACTAATTTGCCTTAAATCCATGTTTTTCGACTGAGGAAGGAAACCAGGAAACCGGGGAAAAATCTGTTTTCTGAGGTTCAAATAAAGTCCCTGAGCAACGTCCTCAGCCCTCATTGCCCCAGGTGTACTTTATCATTGCTGAACATCCCTGCCTTCTGACCCCTGCCATCAACACTGAGTCAAGTCTTTGATTCAAAGCGTCTGCTTAAAGACTAAATGTAAAGGTAAAGAAACTTTTCCTGATCAGTATCAGCTAAGGAGCAACAAAAACTAAAATCCGGATGGTTTTTATTCAGAGTTGAAACATCTCAGTGTGCTTGGCATAGCAGCGTTAGAGTTTCCTGTCTGTGACTAGAGAAGGTTCTCCCGCCAGAACAGGATGAGGACATGAAGCATCAGCCACACGTGAACTTTCATCACTAGAACTAAGGGCGCGGTAGCTCAGTGTTTAGGGTGTTGGGCTGTCAATCTGAAGGTTGGGGGTTCAAATCCCAGGTCCACTGATGTTACCAATGTGGGTCCTTAAGCAAGGCCCTTAACCCTCATTGCTCCAGGGGTTCTGTGATTAACCCTGTGCTCACCTTGTAAGTCGCTTTGGATAAAAGCGTCCAATAAATGACCAAATGTAAATGCAAATGTAGAACTTCAGAGTCATGGCTGCTGAAAATGGTACGTTGCTGATTGACCTGAATGATTTTGACAGACAGCATCATGGTTTGAGTATCAGTTGCATAAATTACATCAGAGACATACAGACGTGTAGTTAAATCAGTTCGAAGCCAGATTTACTAGTGCTTTTCTGAATACCTCTGACTGGCTGGTAGCCTTCCTGGTTCATTTTCATATATTGAGGATGTCTCAAACTTGCAGGCCATTTATTTTTAGTGCACAAAGAGCATTTCCACTTGAGTACTAACAGCACAGTCTACAAACAGCTTTCCGGCACAGGATATGATCTCAGCCGTATGCCCCATGGCACATTTCCCCTCCTACCTGTCACCCTCACATGACATCATGATGTCCAGAGTAACTATTGACCGTAATTTGAGATTCAGGCTAAACAGGGTTACTCATCACTACGCCACTTGTCACTCAGCTTTCCGTATTCTTTCCTCCGCCACTGTAATTTCTGGCTCCCTGCTCGAAAGTGACATGCACAATGTTCCAAAGCTGAATGCAGAGTGTACAGAATATAATGATGATCATACTGAGGGGTTTTTATGCAGTTACTATGTCCATTTGGATGGATGGTAGATGGTAGAAAGGATGGATATTCATTCATCCATTATCTTCCGCTTTATCCTCTATTAGGGTCGCGCGGGGGTTCCCCATGCCCATCCAGGGGAGAACGTTTCGGGCGCTGGGCAGATACACCCAGGACAGGGTGCCAATCTATCGCTGGGCTCACACTCATACACACAGACACACTCTATATGGGGCAATTTAGAGAATTTATTTGACCTTGATCTATGTTTTTGGACTGTGGGAGGAAACCGGAGAACCCTGAGGAAGCCCACGCGGACATGGGGAGAACATGGAAACTCCACCCAGATGGGGATTCGAACCGGGAATCCCTAGCGCTGAGAGGCAAACGTGCTAACCACTAAGCCAACGTGCCGCCCAGAAAGGATGGATATATAAAAGAAAAATCTTTAGGGGACGTTTGGGTGGATGAGTGGATAGGTGGACATAATGAATAACTTGAAAGAGGGATAAATTACTGGGTTCATGGATAAATGAGTGGATGGATGAATTCATTCATTCATTCATTATCTCCCGCTTTATCCTCTATTAGGGTCGCAGGGGGGTTTCCCATGCCCATCCAGGGGAGAACGTCTCGGGCGCTGGGCAGATAGACCCAGGACAGGGCGCCAGTCCATCGCTGGACACACACTCACTCACACAGACACACTCTATATGGGGCAATTTTGAGAATTCAATTGACTTGATCCATGTTTTTGGACTGTGGGAGGAAACCGGAGAACCCGGA
Organism: Corydoras maculifer; assembly: GCA_019802435.1. Taxonomy (NCBI): domain Eukaryota; kingdom Metazoa; phylum Chordata; class Actinopteri; order Siluriformes; family Callichthyidae; genus Corydoras; species Corydoras maculifer. Next base: position 347,162 of record JAFMOD010000943.1, read on the forward strand.
GGAAACCCACGCAGACACGGGGAGAACATGGAAACTCCACCCAGATGGGGATTCGAACCGGGAATCCCTAGCGCTGAGAGGCAAACGTGCCAACCACTAAGCCACCGTGCCGCCCGGATGGATGAATTGATGGGTGTAATTGATAAAATTGAAAGACAGACGAATGGACTGATGGAATGAATACATTGAAGGAAAGATGGATGTGAGAGTGATTGGATGGATGCATGGAAAGTAAGTAAGCTGAAAGGATAATGAACGGGTGGGTGGTTAAATGGATGGTTGAATGGAGAATACACTGAAGAATGGGTGGATGGACACATGGGTGTACAGATAGATGGATGAATGATGTTTACAATATTTATAGTTTAATGTAATGAATTTTTATTCTTGTTTTGAATCACAATTTAAAGCAGGATCCCCACATATTATAAACTATCCAGCAGTGACGACACTGTTACTAAGGCATTTCCAGAGCAGCTCCATCTGTGAGGTTCTGCGACGGGAGCTTCGGACAGATTTTTGTTGCTTTTGATCCAATTTTAAGAAACTGAAGCAGGATCCTTTGACTTTACTCAAACACCACCGCCGGGTTCCTCGCGCACTGAAAACAGGCCGATGTGGCACCATTTGTACTTATGTAATTACCCCGTCTGCCTCCTCATCCCTGTTTGCACCCTTTCACTCCACTTTTATGCGTGTTTACACTTCCTGTTCAAATGCCATTCTCAGCAGCAGCACAGCTGTCTTGTGTTATACAAATGAGGCGCTTTTCCAGAGTAATATGTAATAAATATAATGGAACAGAGGAAATAAAATTAAAATGCACTTAGTTTGCAATCTATGTACAATTAAAGCAACTACGTGCGTCATCCTCATACCCATATTAAGTGTTCTGGGTCTAAGCTGGATTTTAAATGCCTTTATATATATATATATATATATATATATATATATATATATATATATATATATATATATATATATATATATATATATATATATATATATATATATATATATATATATGTGTGTGTATGTATATGTGTGTGTATATATATATATATATATATATATATATATATATATATATATATATATATATATATATATATATATATATATACACACGTATACATACACATATGTATGTGTATATATATATATATATGAGCAGATGAGGTTAAAGCTAGGTGCATAATGGCAGGGAAAGATGAAGGCGCTCAGATTCCTTTCCCTGTGCCCACAGTAGTCTTGTCAAACTGGACATCAGTAAGCTACACCAGAGTAAGACGGGGCTACAGTGGTTGTATCACTTTGTGGCTTGTTTCCAGTGTAATGTGAAAAATATACACATAAGAAAATGTACTGAGTATGGATGATGGATGGAGATTTGGATACATGATGGAGATTTTGTTTAAATCTTAACTCTTTAATTCTAGTTGCTGTATATGTATGTAATATATATATATATATATATATATATATATATATATATATATATATATATATATATAGGCGGCACGGTGGCTTAGTGGTTAGCATGTTCTCCTCTCAGCACTAGGGATTCCCGGTTCGAATCCCCATCTGGGTGGAGTTTCCATGTTCTCCCCGCGTCTTTGTGGGTTTCCTCTGGGTTCTCCGGTTTTCTCCCACAGTCCAAAAACATGGATCAAGTTAATTGAGTTCTCAAAATTGCCCCGTTTAGAGTGTGTCTGTGTGAGTGAGTGTGTGCCCAGCGATGGATTGGCGCCCTGTCCTGGGTCTATCTGCCCAGCGCCCGAGACGTTCTCCCCTGGATGGGCATGGGGAACCCCACCGCGACCCTAATAGAGGATAAGCGGAAGATAATGAATGAATGAATGAATGAATGAATGAATATTTGTGTATATATATATATATATATATATATATATATATATATATATATATATATATATATATATATATATATATGTATATGTGTGTTTCTGTTTGTGTTTGTTGTGCAGGACGGCGGGGAGCAGATTGCAATCAAGCAATGTCGTCAGGAGCTGAGCACCAAGAATAAGGAGCGATGGTGTTTGGAGATTCAGATAATGAAAAGGTCTGAATGTCTTTCTGATTTAGTTTAAGGCAAAAAAACATCTGGTGTTTGTCAGTGGTTATGGTGTTGAGCTATCAAACTGAAGGTTATGGGTTCAAATCCCAGATCCACATGTGCAAGCATCACCCTTAACAGTGATGTATCATGGGAAACCCTGTGCCTTCTGAATGAGCTAATAAATAAATAACTTAATTTTATTTATAAAGAATTTTAAAAACAACAACAGCTGCAACAAAGTGATGTACAGTGTTGAAACTTAAAATTATTTAAAAAAAACAAGAATACAATATAAGCAATAAAACAATACATCAAGTAAAACACTAAAAAGGCGATTAAAACCAATGTAAAATCACGGTGTATTAAAAGCCAGAGAGTAAAAATGGGTTTTAAGACTAGATTTAAAAGTAGACAGTGAAGAGGCCTGTCTAATTTATAGCGGTGGGTCGTTCCAAAGCTTAGGAGCCGCAATCGAAAAGGCTCGGTCCCCTCTGAGCATAAGCTTGGACTTCGGTACCTCCAGAAGCAGCTGATCAGCTGACCTGAGGCACTGTGCGGGCACTGCGGGTGGAGGAGCTCAGAGAGGTGAGGTGGGTCGAATCCATTTAAAGATTTAAAACCAAATAAAAGAATCTTAAAATGAACTCTAAAATGCACAGGCAGCCAGTGGAGGGAAGCCAGGATGGGAGTTATGTGTTCCTTCTTAAGCGATCATGTTAGAAGTCGAAATAAAATGAATTAAAATTATAAAAAAATAAAATGAATAAAAATCCCCATCTGGGTGGAGTTTCCTTGTTCTCCACGTGTCCGTGTGGGTTTCCTCCGGGTTCTCCGGTTTTCTCCCACAGTCCAAAAACATGGATCAAGTCAATTGAGTTCTCCAAATTGTCCCATATAGAGTGTGTCTGTGTGAGTGTGTGTCCAGTGATGTGTATCTGCCCAGTGCCTGAAACGTTCTCCCCTGGATGGGCATGGGGAACCCCCCCACGAACCTAATAGAGGATAAAGCAGGAGATAATGAATGAATGAAAAAATCAATGTTAACTATGGTGGCTTCTAATGCGAATAGCCAAAAAAACCTCTTGATCACATGTGCCGCAGACAGGTACTGGTCAGTGCCTTTGGAGTTGAGGACCAGTACCGCAGATTATGACACAGTGGATCATGATCTATTTAGCTCACACACAACAAAGAACTGAAAACTCCGAGGTCCGATGTCCACTATTTTTGAAGGTCAAATCCTCAAACTCCTTCTACATTTACTGCCCAAATTCCAGCTTTCTGCCCGGATTACGTCTTAATTTGTTATTCAGCTATTTATACCCATTTTAGGAGCCGAGGGTGTGGAAAATGAGACGAGCAGATTTATGGCTTCACCACTGCAGTAAAAACAGACTGAACAAAGCTCCCCGAACCGCCCACGTACCCCATCCCCACAAACATGTTCCATTATAACCTTTTTATGTGTTCTGGTGAATCCTTCACTGACTAATCCTGGATCCACGAAAAGGAACGCATACTGTATGCAAAAGTTTAGACCATATATATTAAGTTAACATGCATTACACAGTTTAATGCACAGGTGCGGTTAATTTATTTGATATTTACATACTGGAAACACTGTTGCCTTCTGAAGGGGACTGTCCACTTTACAGTGAAAAGGTTGACGGGTTTGGTGAGAGAGAATCAAATTCCTCTGATCAGCTCTGAAATGAGCTCGGATTTGATCTCCAAACATTGCAGACTGTTATGCATTACTACAAAATCCTCTACAGAAGACTCAATCATCTTCATAAACAATACTATAATCATGGTATATTTCATAACTCCACTGCAAGCCAATGGCTTCTCTATCTTATCCATTTAAAAGACCATGTTTTTTTTTATTCCTTTGTCATTTCTGCCATGTTGACGCTCCGCCAGTGGCGCAATAATCCTTGGTAAATCTCCCACAATACGCCTACTAACGACTTGCTCAAACGATTTGTCAGCTCACGCAAATTAGTAGTGTTTATTTGGGCTTTTAGTGAAATCAGGACCTTCGTTACAAAATTAGCTCGCTTTTATAGCTCTTTCCAGACTCGGGTTATACAGCAGAGTTGAAGCCCAGAGTCTCCGAAAGCACCACAAAGCGTCAAGCCACAAAGTCCACACAGACGCAAACAGCGGTTTCAGGACAAGTACAAGATATTCCACACACAGCCAGTAGTTAGGATACAAACATTCCTCGCCTCCACACCCAGAACGGACCATACGTTTTAGAAAACATCCATCTTTTTGTTCATTCCGCCACGGTGTCGAAATCTAACTTCAGCGCTTCACATAGACAGTAAAGTCATCACAACGTCATTAAATAATAAATGTTGAATTTTAATAATAAGGCACTTTTATATTTGGCTACTGTACTGTATATACTGTATGTAACACATACATGTGTTTCCTATATAAATCCACACTGTTTATTCGATTACCACAACATTTGACATTCTGTTCAGAACCCTGCAAATGTTTATACATTCTCTTTACAACCACTTAGAAGTGATCTTTAGTGAGCCACCAACTGCACACATTGACATTTTTTTCAGCAAACATCATCAAAAGCCCGTGCCAAATGGCACAATAGTTATTAATATTAATATATAGACCCCCTTCAGGGGTCTAGTCTAGTCCATGCCTCTGGGTCAGGACTATTGGGAAGGTGGTCATGAATATGTTCAGTGTATTATAATATTATACAATGTACAATCTCTTATACCACATTTAAAATACAGTACACCATAATGTCATTATTTCATTCATTATCTTCCGCTTTGTCCTCTATTAGGGTCGCGGTGGGGTTCCCCATGCCAATCCAGGGAAGAACGTTTCGGGCGCTGGGCAGATACACCCAGGACAGGGCGCCAATCCATCGCTGGGCACACACTCACTCACACACACACTCTTTATGGGACAATTTGGAGAACTCAATTGACTTGATCCATGTTTTTGGACTGTGGGAGGAAACCGGAGAACCCGGAGGAAACCCACGCGGACACAGTGAGAACATGGAAACTCCACCCAGATGGGGATTCGAACCGGGAATCCCTAGTGCTGAGAGGCGAATGTGCTAACCACTAAGCCACCGTGCCGCCCACCATAATGTTAATTTTCTAAAATAATTCTAATGACAGAAAACATTCTGTTATCTATTCAATTCAAATCTAATGCAGTTTAAACTCCTGTTCAGTCGAATATAGCTGGGCACATCAACCTCACTACCACAAACTGGTTAAACCTAATGTTTTTCCAACTAAAGAGCCGTGACGCATTTAAAACTTACTCACAGAGCAGGAAGTTCTGTGTTACACTGAAATCTGAAGTGTGTCACAAACTTTCCCAAGTCCTGTCATCTTCTTCACTTTTTTGACTTTTTGGCACATAATTTCTCAGTGCAACCTATAATCACTGCTGGCAATGTGGCTTCATGGAATTGTAATACCACCCACACGTCTGAAAGTGAAGTCCTGGGCAGTTGGAAAATAAGCCGAAGTCAAAATCGCTTAATACCACGCTTTTAATGATTCTCACTGCAATAATTTACCAAAACATGAAAATAATTTGATGTGCCGTGCATTCTCTGATTTTTCTGATTTAGAAATGGTGTTGACCCACTAGCCAACCATGTACCCGCCAAAATCTTGTGGAAAGAACTCCCCATATATTAAGACGTTATATTGTTGTGACTTGCATTTTGGAGACTACACTCATATTCCAAATGCAGCTTTAATAAAACCTATTTTTGAGTGTATAAGTGCCTATGACCTTCACTGACCTTCACTGTACTGGTTTCCAGGTTGGCTCATGAGAATGTGGTGGCAGCAAGAGAGGTTCCTGAGGAGCTCAAAAAACTTGCCACCAATGACTTGCCGCTACTGGCTATGGAGTACTGCCAAGGCGGAGATCTTCGCAAGGTGAGGAAACGTCCCATGTGGGGCAGTATTAACAATTTTTTTGGCAGTGATGTAGTGACTCTGTGTTGTGTTTAGCACCTCAACCTGCTGGAGAACTGCTGTGGGATGAGGGAAGGCTCCATTCTGATCCTGCTGCGGGACATATGTGGGTATACTGTACATACAGCCATATACCTGAACTACGATACAAAACATTTTACAATAAAACACTCATGTGATCGTGTGATGAAAAGTGTGTGGGGGGGGGTGATTCAGTTCCAATAGGATGCAGCTTTATGGAGGGGGATGTGACTAACACACATACACACAATTTGGATGACTAGAGTTACAATAGCATGATACTCACATGGCATGTTGAATCTGACTGCATGTTTTAAAATAGACATTCTAAGTAAAGTAGTTCGAGTGTATGGAGATCCATAAAGAAAGACTTCAAATAGTGCAGAAGGTTCAAACTGAATGTGAGCTTTAGGAATTCTATTATAGTTACAACAATGAGCTCATATCCCATCTGTGTCCACACCTTTTCCTTCTTTTTATTCTGTTCCTGGAAATATTTCACACTTATTTTTACATGCATTGCCCTCAAAGATTTAGAGATTTTAAGCTTAATGCTTTTATCCAAAGTGACTTCCATGAATCCTAACTTGATGGTTGGGTTAAAAATACAGATAGCTAGACGCCATATATTGCTTCTTTTGAAATATGACAAACCTCCAACCATTTTTCAGTGGCTGAAAGATTTAACATTTCTGAAATTGGAAAAAATAGATACTCAATCAAAGGTAGCAACAGCAAATTTGGCAAAAGATGGCACAGGTTTATCACCTATTTCAATTCTTTTATTTGTTCGGCATTTGCCTGACCGCTCTTTCCTCCGTTGCTTTTTTTATATTTTATTTTATTTTGGATCTTTTCCTTTCTCTTTTCTTTTTTTCTTTTCTATACTCTTTTTTTTCTTAGTTGGTGACCTGACTGAACTAATGGGTGAATTTAATTGGGTTTTATTATTTTATTTTATAGGTAATGGGGGGTTAATGTTAGCTATTTGGGGAGGTTGGTTTGGAAGCAGTTTTTTTTATAATAACAAGTTACTGTGTTGTTTATATGCACACCAGTGTGTATTTTTGTATTTTTTTTGTGTGTAATCATGTATGGTGTGTATCCATGTTAACTGCTCTATTGTAAAAATCAACAGATTAAGCTATAAAAAAAAGAGCCATGATGCATCACCCCTAGAGCAATGAGGGTTGAGGGTCTTTAGAGGGCCCACACAGGTAACCTTGGGTTGACACAAGTTCAAATTGGTAGCCCAACACCGAAGTACTGTGCTTTACTGTGTATTGTGTCAATAACAACAATTACCTAGTGTTACATGCTTGTCACATGACCCTTAAGAGATGGAAATTTAAGGTGGCCAGGTCTTAGCTGTAGGGTGGATGAAGCAGTACTGTCCAACCCAATTGGATTCATTACAATGTTCTGAACATCCTAAAGCATTGTTCGCTAATGGTGCTAAACCAGGCCTGTGGGTATAGTGTCGTCTCTATCAATAGTCAAAGACCGCTATGTCAGTCAGATGGAGGCTTTTTATTGCCGCTTTATTGGACGTACTGTAGCAGTCTTAAGTTGAGTTTTACAAGGCAGGGAAGACATTTTAAAACTAATTAAGCTGTAGAACAATAAACGTCTGTGTTGTTTATTCCTGAACGCATAAAACATAGGGCAGGATCTGTGCACTCTCTCACCCCTGACATGCATGGGGCATAAAGTAGAAATAAGGTGCAAATGCACTTATTAAACTTTTAAGAGGTTTTAAGAGATCTACGCAAAACCAGCTAGAAAATAGTGTCGTGTTGTTTTATATGGTTATACAGTGAGAGGCGGAGTTAAGCAAATCATGAATAACCAAGGTCCTATTTATAGCCTGCACAAAAAATCCTAATTAATCAAATGATGCAATATAAATTAACAACATTTTGGTAAAAACATTACGTGGACATCAGGATTAGGACACCTTAATAATTACCAAAATTATTAAGGTGTGACAAAATATTATCTTTTAGGTAATTATGACTCAACAAGCATAACATTCATGCATTTTGATAAGCAGGACAACTGGGTGACTAAGAATCTCATTTGGAAATGTAGTTTGTTTGATGTGATTTTTCCTGGTGAGATCCAGTTACGCATATGCAATAAAAACTGTTCACTGATCTGAGTGCATGTGCAAACATCTGATTAACCTTTATGGCATTACTTTTCAGCCTCTGCTCTAACCTACCTCCATACAAAGCGGATTATTCACAGAGATCTGAAACCAGAGAACATTGTTCTCCAACAGGGTGAGAAGAGGGTCAGTTCGTGTTTTTTTTTTTTTTTTTTTTTTTTTTTTTTTTTTTTTTTTTTTTTTTTTTTTTTTTT
>JAFMOD010000943.1:356111-375494 GCA_019802435.1 Corydoras maculifer
TTTTTTTTTTTTTTTTTTTTTTTTTTTTCTTCCCATGTCCGTATCTGAACTAATTTCTATTTCATTATGTAACCCAAAACCACTGTCCTCCAGCTGATTCATAAGATCATTGACCTTGGCTATGCTAAGGAGCTGGATCAAAGCAGTCTCTGCACATCATTTGTCGGGACTCTACAGTATCTGGTGAGTAATGTACCTCCTTCATATTCTTTTTTCTTTTCCTTATTGGAACACTTTATATCTTGTGCTTGTTTCCTGGATGGAATAGAGAAGCTTCAAAATAATACAACAGATGTTGGTCTTATAATGGCAGAAAATATCTTACAATAAAGATACGAGGGTGTATGTTATAGAATGATTGGGATGGTATATATGTGTACTAACTGGAATAAGTGGAAAGCCATGGACAACATGTTAGGTGCACTACCAGAGGCAAGAGGATGTGGGCCTCAGGAGAGGAGGAGTAATTTCTGAAAGAGAGAGGTGGTTGTATTTATTGATATGCTGGAAAAAACATCAAAATAAACTTTGGATTGTCAACTATAGACTCTGTGGAGAAGGCAGGATGTCAGTGGCATCAAAGTGATAGAGAAAACATCAATAGAGGCATGAGTTTGTAGGGCTTCGAATTGGTGTAGTGTAGGTGTAGGGAAGAATGGTAGGAAAAGGAGGCAGGAGATTAATGGCATCAGTGTGTTAGAGCAAGCATCTAATCAGGCATGAAGAGGGTGGGCCTTAGGACAGTAGGAATAGTGTCTAAAGCAGATGGGTGGTTGTAGGCATTTATATAATAGATGAACCATTAACCGAGGCAGGAGGTTGTAGACCTTAGGATTGTAGGGGTAGCATCTGGAGGAGACAATCGGTCAAAGACCATTAGATTAGGTCCACACGGCAGCTATAGGTGACTCATGTAGGTAGCACTGTCAAATATTTAACTCATGTGGACCATCTCTGTCTTAGCACACATTGGCCAAATGTGTCTTGGAAGGAAAACCATCAAGAAGAATCTTTTTACATTTACATTTGGTCATTTAGTGGATGTTTTTATCTAAAGCGACGTACAAGGTGAGCACAGGGTTCATCACAACATCCCTGGAGCAATGAGGGTTAAGGGCTTTGCTCAAGGACCCACATTGGTAACTTCAGTGGACCTGGGATTTGAACCAGCAACCTTTAGATTGAGAGCCCAACACCCTAACCATTGAGCTACCCTCACCCATCTTCTTCTATTGAGGGTCCATTTCTGATGCCCCTTGTTGGTGATTTCAGACCTGGACGGGGGTCAGCATGGTTACCCTGACTGATCTGCAGCTGTATAGGTACATACACAAGAAACTGAAACTGCACTGTTTATCTGCATTTTCTTTTATCAGAACGTGCAACTATCAGCAGGTTAGGCAACCACTGTAGATCAGATTGGCTAGTATAGCATGTCGGAATTCACAGTAGGCATTTAACTGTTATGGTTAAAGGTGAAACCTGGGGACAAGACTGGGTTCTTCATACTGTTTCTGTAGGGTTCATGGGGTGGGGTGGAGCAGTGCCGGCTGGCCAAAACTTTGTACCAAAAATCGCAAGCATAATATTCATAGGTGTTTTAGGCCTTAGGATATAAGGGGATTGTTTTGGGATTGATGTATCCCTCATGGCTTCATCACTGGCATCGTGATTCATCACAGGTAATGTCATATATTTTATTTCTTCTTATCTCTTTTGAACTCTATTTTACCTGCTTTTAACCCAGGCGCCTGAGCTGTTGGAGCAGCAGAAGTACACAGTGACCGTAGACTACTGGAGTTTTGGGACTCTGGTTTTTGAGTGCATCACTGGTTTCAGACCATTCCTACCAACATGGCAACCGGTGCCCTGGTATGAATGTTTTGTTCTGTCTTTGAATACCCTCTGGGAGTATTTTTCTTTGAACAGAAAGGAAGCGTTTAGGGTTCGGAAAGGATTTTGGGCCAAGTAATAGCACAGGTTCTATCAACCAGAAATAAACTTCTGTGATTTTGTTATTCTTGTATTGTTCGGCATCCTATTTTGTAAGATTTTAGCCGAGATAGTATTGTCTCATAATATTACAGCTACAGTTTAGCTGTGCTCTCTCTTACTGGCTTTTAACCTTCACACACGTATGTTCCAGGCACAACAAGCTGAAGCAGAAGCACAAAGATGATATTGTAGTCTATGAGGATTTGACTGGTGAGGTGCACTTCTCCAAACATCTACCACAACCCCACAACCTGAATAAGTAAGTAATTAAATGAATTAAGAAATATGTGGATCCCATTGGTGTGGGCCAGTAAAGGGTTTAGTTAATGCTACATTATACCACAGATTAGATAGAGTATTGAATTTAAGGTATAGGTAACACAGTTACCCAGGTTAAGGTTTTGGGCTATCAAACCAAGATTGGGTTTATTCAAGCTTGTGGTGCTGTACTCTGATCCCAATGGTCAAGTTAACATACAGAATGAATGTACTACCTGCAAGACAGGTCACCATTTTCAGTATCTTTGTTTTGTTTGGCTGTTCCCATTAAGAGTCGCCACGGTACGACTGTCTGGTAAATAAGCAATTTTTCACTTCCACACACAACCCCCCATTAATCTAAACTTGACAGCTGTACCATGAGTGCAGTGATGCATTCCCCGTAGTAGTCTGGAGCAAATCCATGCAGGCACAGAGAGGAGAACTGTGTTCACCCCATCCAGGAATCAAACCTGGGCCTTGGTGCTGTCAGGGAAGTATGGCTGGCCCACTGTACTGCTTTGTTTCCTTTAAAAATATATAATAAGTTAGGAGGGCGGCACAGTGGCTTCGTGGTTAGCACCTCTCAGCACTAGGGATTCCCGGTTCGAATCCCCATCTGGGTGGAGTTTCCATGTTCTCCCCGTGTCTGCGTGGTTTCCTCCGGGTTCTCCGGTTTCCTCCCACTGTCCAGAAACGTGGATCAAGGTCAATTGAATTCTCTAAATTGCCCCATATAGAGTGTGTTTGAGTTAGTGAGTGTGCCCAACGATAGATTGGCGCCCTGTCCTGGGTGTATCTGCCCTGCGCCCGAAAGGTTCTCCCCTGAATGGGCATGGGGAACCCCACCGCGACCCTAGTAGAGGACAAAGCGGAAGATAATGGATGGATGGATAATTAGTTGGAGAACTTTCCCATATGATTGTATATATGATGTGCTAATGTCCACATGCTATGTACTATATATTTCAAAATATGTCACAATATGTGTGTGTCTGTGTTTGAAGGTTATTGGCTTCCAGACTGGAACGTTGGCTGCAGTTGATGCTGAGGTGGTCACCCCAAGAGAGAGGCAAAGACAACACACAAACGTTCACAGAAAGTGAGGACAAAAGCGAGTCAGAGGAGAAGAGCCGAAAATCTGAGGACGGCACCAGAGATTCATGTTTCAAGGATCTAGAACGAATACTAGATCTAAAGGTAACAACTTAATTCTAAAATTTTTAGTATGAAGACTGATTATATGGTCACTTCTCAAAAATGATCCTGGAAAGGACTTTTGATCTTCAAAGTCCTTTATGTGTAGAGTTTGCATGTTCTCCTTATGTCTATGTGTTTCCTTTGATTGTCTCACAGTCCAGTGAATGGCTCACAGTCCAAAAATGTATATATCATATATGTATATATATGTATATCCTATATGATATGACCTGCACCTCATATTAAATCTAATTTTATGTATTAAAATACAAATTTATCTTTTGCTTTACCATTTTATAGCTGGTCCACGTGATGAACATGAGCACTGCAGAGATTTTTACGTACTCAGTGCAGCCCGAACAGACCGTGGAGTCTCTGCAGAGGCAAATTGCTCAGGATACAAACATCCCGCCAGCCAATCAGGAGCTGCTTCTGGAGGCGGGACTTGCTCTCGAGCTTCATAATGATGTCATGCAGTGTGCCGTCAATTATGCTGTGAGTGTGGCATAAAACCGAATCTAAATGCAACAGTCATTTTTGCCATTTTACGTTCAATGCAATCTGCGTTTTAGACGGTTGACGGGAGTCGGGTTGATTTGCCACTGTGCTTCCTGTTTGACCGTTCTTGTTCTAGCTACGAACCGCAGTTTAGCCCACGGATCCTCCCCGAGAACATTCAGTTTGCACGTAAGTGAAAGCACTTGAAAATGAACACGTTAAAAACCTGAACAATAATTTAATGACACTCAAACTCTGGTGGTGATAGTGGTGGGAGGGTAACCTCTGCACTGTCTTAGCTCATGCTGATTGGTCCTTTGTGTTTTTTTCTTATTTTTCTTATTCAGAGACAGAACCTAAACACATGCTGCCCTACAGTCCACAAAGGCGGACATACGGCCAGGCCTGGCACACGATACGAACACTGAGAGAAGACTGGCTAAGGCTCCAGCAGGGCCAGAAGGCAGCCATGTAAGTCACATATACACATTTAACATTCATTCATTCATTATCTTCCACTTTATCCTATATAAGGGTCGCAGGGAGTTCCCCATGCCCATCCAGGGAAGAACGTTACGGGCGCTGGGCAGATACACCCAGGACAGGGCGCCAATCTATCGCTGTTTTATTAGGTTTAGCCAGTTTATGGGTTAAAAAGATGCAAAAATTCCACTCTGATGTTTCCTTTAAATCTTATATATATATATATATATATATATATATATATATATATATATATATATATATATATATATATATATATACACACTTACCTTCCATTCATCTATCATCTTTCACTTTATCCTCTATAAGGGTCGGGGGGGGGATCCCCATGCCCATCCAGGGGAGAACGTTTCGGGCGCTGGGCAGATACACCCAGGACAGGACACCAATCTATCGCTGGGCACACACTCACTCACACAGACACACTCTATATGGGGCAATTTGGAAAAATCAATTGACCTGGATTCATGTTTTTGGACTGTGGGAGGAAACCGGAGAACCCGGAGAAAACCCATGCGGACACGGGGAGAACATGGAAACTCCACCCAGATTGGAATTCAAACTGGGAATCCCTAGCGCTAAGAGGAGAACATGCTAACCACTAAGCCACCATGTTTGTGTGTGTATATATGTATATATGTTTTTGTAGATGCAGTAAATTGCTGAAACACCAAATGTGTTCAGTCTTGTGACACCTGCCCTCTTTTGTATTCCGCAGTATGAGTCTGCTGCGACATAACAGCTTATTGTCCAAACAAAAAAATGAGATGGTGTCTGTTCACCAGAGACTTAAAGCTACACTTGAGTTCTTCAACACTAGCCTGCACATAGACATGGACAAATACCGGGAGCAAAGAGCTACAGGGATAGGTAAAGAAACCACCCCTCCCTCCACTCCACACAATCAGTAATGTGTATCTGTTTATATCATCCACACTGTTCTTTACTGATCTTTAGAATGGTATCTGGATTTAATATAACTGTGTAGTGGCAGTGGCGAGCCATGCCACAAGTGGCTCAGCAATTATTTATTGCTACCGGGCTTGCAAAATTGATTGAAAAGTTTCCTGATGCTGAAATGTGATTGGTTAAATTCATTCATTCATTCATTATCCTCTATTAGGGTCGCGGTGGGGTTCCCCATGCCCATCCAGGGGGAACGTCTCGGGCGCTGGACAGATACACCCTGTCCAATCTATCGCTGGGCACCAATCTATCGCTAGGCACACACTCACTCACACAAACACACTCTATATGGGGCAATTTTGAGAATTTAATTGACTTGATCCATGTTTTTGGACTGTGGGAGGAAACTGGAGAACCCGGAGGAAACCCACACAGAAACGGGGAGAACATGGAAACTCCACCCAGATGGGGATTCGAACCGGGAATCCCTAGCGCTCTGAGGCGGACGTGCAAACCACTAAGCCACCGTGCCGCTGGTTAAATTCTTTAATAAGAAAATCCATGTCCGGAAGTGGCATAACTGGGAAAAAGCTATGAAAGGAAGCAGACAGAGCATTTGGAATTATTTAATAAGTATTTATGGACAAAATATAATAAACATCAGTCTGTGATTCAGATATTTTTAGACCAGCAAAAAAGGCCCTGACAGCCCGCCACTGGTTTGTGGTAATGTATGTTAAATGGAGCCACTATATAGCAATTATACATTCATTTTAAATAATGTGGTTGCAGCTTCTGAGAAGTTACTGAGCGTCTGGAAAGAGATGGAGCAAACTGCACTGATCTGTGGCCAGGTGTGAACGGCTTTAATACTTTACAGTACAACATGATGCTATTGGCTTTTCTGATTCTTTCTCATCCGTATACATATACATGTGCCTGTGTATCAGACGGATGACGTGAACAAGCTGGAGATGGAAATGATGAAGCTGCAGACTGATATAGTCGACTTGCAGAGGCACCCCTGGAGGAGCGGTGAAGTTCTAGAGTCACTGTAAATTTAAACACACAACACAAACACACACACGTATAAGCACATAAACATATATTACATTACATTACATTTCATCCAAAGTGACAAAAAAATAATGGGGTCAGAACAGAGTTATGGTGGACTTGGAATTTGATCCCTCAACCTTCAGATTGCTGGCCCATCACCTTAATTACAGAGCTACAACCTCATCACACAATATAATTACTTACACACACACACACACACATATTTATACACACACATACACACTGTAGGACCTAAAGTACACCAAATACAAACACACACACACACCACCTAATCACTGAATTCAGGTGTTTGCAAAACAGTTTGGGGAAGGACCATACTTTTTCTGTATAACTGTGCCTCAGTGCACAAACCCAGGCCCATTAAGACATGGTTGGGTAAGTTTGTTGACCCTAACCCCATCAAACATCTGTGTAGGAGTATTGTGTAGTTGTCCTAATGCTTTTGTCCATGTGTATCTACACTTTCACATACACACAGATGCATAAACACATATACTTGGACATTATCACTACACAGTGCTGCCAAATTATAACACTCAAAATCTAAACCTTTAATACAGGCACATTTCTTAATTTTAGTACATATTTCTTTCGTTCAGTTAATAAATAAGTAAAACTCTTTGTTTCAGAGAGGCAAAGGCGCTGGATTTATTTCGGAAGCTCAGAGAAAAACCCCGCGGTAAGACCCAAGTAAATGTGAATTTAAATGTGTTCTCTCAGTATATGCATGGTGTAAGGATTGTGTCTGTGTGTGGAGAACATACACGACACTGTTTTACCAAAACTATGTGAATACCTTACTCATAAACCCGAGTGTCTTAATATGACGTAATATCTCGTTCCATACCTGAGAGCAGTAACTTAAATGCTTTCCCTCCTTCATTTGCAGTTGTTTATTTCCACTTGTTTCCATAAAGGCTTTACACAACATTTTGGAGCATTCCTATAAAAAAAGAAATTAATATCTGGATAAATTTTGGGCGGCACGGTGGCTTAGTGGTTCAGCACTAGGGATTCCCAGTTCGAATCCCCATCTGGGTGGAGTTTCCATGTTCTCCCTGTGTCGTTGTGGGTTTCCTCCGGGTTCTCCGTTTTCCTCCCACAGTCCAAAAACATGGATCAAGTCAATTGAGTTCTCCAAATTGCCCCATATAGAGTGTGTCTGTGTGAGAGAGTGAGTGTGTGACCAGTGATAGATTGGCACCCTGTCCTGGGTGTATCTGCCCAGCGCCCGAAACGTTCTCCCCTGGATGGGCATGGGGAACCCCACCGCGACCCTAATAGAGGACAAAGCGGAAGATAATGGATTAATAAATTTTGGTGACCTAAGACACAGATGTTGGGCTGAACTTTTTAGAATTATTGGGGTTGAGGTCAGAAATCTGAGATTCTTCCATAAAGCACTTAACTCTTAGTCTTTATTGATTTTCACAGAGGCTTAATCATGGTATTTATATATCCATTCATCCATCCATTATCTTCCGCTTTATCTTCTACTAGGGTCGCAGGGGGGGTTCCCCATGCCCATCCAGGGAGAACGTTTCGGAGGCTGGGCAGATACACCCAGGACAGGGCGCCAGTCCATCACTCGGCGGCATCCATATAATTTATCTAAAACCTAAGTCTTAAGCCTAGTGCATCCTAAAGCACACATCCAGCTTGATTTAGGAGTAAAAATACTACCTGCCATCACAGTATAGCCATTCTTGTTAGTATGTTATGTCTACAGCCCTGTTGTTGTGTCTGCTTTTGTAGAACAAAGGTGCATGGGTGACTGTCAGGAGGTGGTGAAGCTTGTAGTCCAGGCAATTCAGTTCTATGAGAAGAAACTGCGGGAGTTCTACGCACACCTCAGGTCTGTGTTAACAGTTCGTTCGGGGTCATATGTCAGTCATTGTGTTCTGATTTGTTCAATAAATACAATATGTGTGTATTTGCAGTAAGACGGTGGTGTGCCGGCAGAGGGTGATGGAGTTGCTGCCTCGGGTGGAGGGCATGGTCAGCAACATGGCTCAGTGTGAGCAGGATCTGCGCCACATGCAGGAGAAGAGACAGAAGGAGTTGTGGAACTTGCTTAAAGTTGCATGTGTGAGTCTCCGTTATAACTGAACTACGCTGTAGCTAATTAATATTAATGTTGCTGCATATCATTCAGACTCCATACAAAAACCACGTGTTGGACATCTCCTGGCAATCAGACCCAGGACCATCATGCAGTAAGGTGGAGGCACCTAATGCACCACCCTGCCGCTCTGCAAGCATGACATTCATCCATCCATTATCTTCCGCTTTATCCTGTATTAGGGTCGCGGAGGGGTTTCCTATGCCCATCCGGGGAAGAACGTTTCGGACGCTGGGCAGATAGACCCAGGACAGGGCGCCAATCTATCACTAGACACACACTCACTTACACACACACTCTAAATGGGGCAATTTGAAGAATTCAATTGACTTGATCCATGTTTTTGGACTGTGGGAGGAAACCGGAGAACCCGGAGGAAACCCATGCGGACACAGGGAGAACATGGAAACTCCACCCAGATGGGGATTCGAACCGGGAATCCCTAGTGCTGAGAGGAGAACATGCTAAGCACTAAGCCACCGTGCTGCCGCAAGCATGACATTGTTTAGAATATTAATGTTAGTTGCCTGTTAATCTCATTGTGGCTGATGATTTCAGAGCAAAGTGCGCAGTCCGGTAAGCGGGAGTCCAGATGGAGGTCGAACCCCACCTTCAAATGGTCCTCCACCTCTACAACACAGATCACATCCTGTCAGCCTTCCTAATCTCCAACACCCGTGAGTATGCCTGGAAAAAGATTGCATTCAATTTTGTTTTGAAATTTTGGGTTTTACATAAAAATCATCACATCAATTTATTTGTATGTTGCATAATCTGCACAAGATTAGATTAGGATTAAATCTTCTGAATTAGTTAGAGCACTTTTTGAGATCAGATACAAATGTTGGGCAAAGACTTGCAATTTTCTAAGTAATTATCCTTATTATGGTTGTAGCAGGCGGCACGGTGGCTTAGTGGTTAGCACGTTCACCTCTCAGCGCTAGGGATTCCCGGTTCGAATCCCCATCTGGGTGGAGTTTCCATGTTCTCCCCGTGTCTGCGTGGGTTTCCTCCGGGTTCTCCGGTTTCCTCCCACAGTCCAAAAACATGGATGAAGTCAATTGAATTCTCTAAATTGCCCAATATAGAGTGTGTCTGTGTGAGTAAGTGTGTGCCCAGCGATGGATTGGTGCCCTGTCCTGGGTCTATCTGCCCAGCGCCCGAGACGTTCTCCCCTGGATGGGCATGGGGAACCCCACCGCGACCCTAATAGAGGATAAAGCGGGAGATAATGAATGAATGAATGGTTGTAGCAGGTGTTGGAGCCTATCCCAGCACTTACTGAGGGGAAATAGGTTTATCACATGGCAGACACATAGACAACCCATTGATTTAGTATTACTACACACCTGACTAGAGTGGCATGGTGCCGTAGAGGTTAAATTGTTCGCCTCTCAGCGCTGGGGATCTAGGTTCGAATCCCAATCTAGCTGGAGTTTGCTTGTTCTTCCCATGTCAGCGTGGGTTTCCTTTGGGTTCTCCAGATTCCTCCACTGTCCAAAAACATGGATTCAAAGTAAATTGTCAACTCTAAATTACCGCTATATAGTGTGAGTGTGTACCCAGTGCACTGGGTGTATCTGCCTTGTGCCCAAAATGTTCCATGGAGAATAAAACGCTCTTGCCTGCGCGACCCTAGTAGAGGGTTAAGCAGAAGATGACGAATGAATTAATGAATTGTGCCGCCCAATGAGAATACAGTACCTGACTGCCATGGTACAGTGGATGGATTCATTTAGACGGGCAGTACAGTGGCTTAGTGGTTAGCATGTTCTCCTCTCAGCACTAGGGATTCCCGGTTCGAATCCCAATCTGTGTTCTCCCCGTGTCCCCATGGGTTTCCTCCGGGTTCTCCGGTTTCCTCCCACAGTCCAAAAACATGGATCAAGTCAATTGAGTTCTTCAAATTGCCCCATATAGAGTGTGTGTGTGTGAGTGAGTGTGTGCCCAGCGATAGATTGGCGTCCTGTCCTGGGTGTATCTGCCCAGCGCCCGAAACGCACGTTCTTCTCTGGATGGACATGGGGACCTTCCCCTGATCCTAATAGAGGATAAAGCAGAAGATAATGGATGGACTCATTTAGACTTCAGTGCTCTACATTCAGCTGATGTGTGTAACTCTCAAACAATGACCAAATCCATACATTAATACTTCCATTCCTGTGTTTAGGGAAGATTCTTTGATCGTGATTGAAGAAAGCAAGACATTTGAAAATCGGCTGCAGAGTCTCGTACAGGAGATCATAAGCGACACGCAGACAGACAGACAGGTACGAAGTCTATTTTGAAATACAATACCTGCGTCCATCTTTCTTGTTTCAGCATCATTTTATTTTTTTTCTTGCAGATGCTCCAGGAATGGACGTGGCTGGGGGGCAGCCAGGACTTTTATTGATGATGCACATAATTAGACGTTTGGAGAAGCCAGTGAATGTATGAGTGGCTCTCTACTGCCTCCCAGTGGACAATGAGTCTTGGCAATACCTGGTTAAAACCTCAGTTAAACATGTACCATAAAACCTAATGTATGTACCGCCTCCCACACGTCATTAAGTTTAGTAGTCCTAGGGAAGGTACATGCATTGACATTTGGCGTATTAACAATTTCCAATAAATTGGTGAAGGCCTCTCTTTGTCGCAGTGTGGTCCCTTATGAGATGCTTTCTCAGGAGGAATCCTGTCACTATGTAAAGCAGCTTCACCTCTGATAAAGAGTTTCATTATTCATTCATTCATTTTCTCCCGCTTTATCCTCTATTGGGGTCGCGGTGGGGTTCCCCATGCCCATCCAGGGGAGAACGTTTCGGGCGCTGGGCAGATAGACCCAGGACAGGACGCCAATCTATCACTGGACACACACTCACTCACACAAACACATACACACTCTATATGGGGCAATTTGGAGAACTCAATTGACTTGATCCATGTTTTTGGACTGTGGGAGGAAACCGGAGAACCCGGAGGAAACCCACGCAGACACGGGGAGAACATGGAAACTCCACCCAGATGGGGATTCGAACCAGGAATCCCTATTGCTGCGAGGAGAACATGCTAACCACTAAGCCACCGTGCCGAGTTTCATTATTTTTATTTTTTTTACTTGTAAACAGTCCACTCTTTACTTCTTGATGCCTACTGTGAATTCCGACATGCTATACTAGCCGATCTGATCTACAGTGTTTGCCTAACCTGCTGATATTTCCACATTCTGATGAAAGCAAATGCAGATGAACAGTGCAGTTTCAGTTCCTTGTGTATGTACCTATACAGCTGCAGATCAGTCAGGGTCACCATGATGACCCCTGTCCAGGTCTGAAATCACCAACAATGGGCATCAGAAATGGACCCTCAATAGAAGAAGATGGGTGATGGTAGCTCAGTGGTTAGGTGTTGGGCTATCAATCTGAAGGTTGGCGGTTCAAATCCCAGCTCCACTGCAGTCACCAGTGTGGGTCTTTGAGTAAGACCCTTAACCCTCATTGCTCCAGGGGGGTTGTGATTAACCCTGTGCTCACCTTGTAAGTCGCTTTGGATAAAAGCGTACAATAAATGACCAAATGTAAGAAGTTGGAGGTCCAAAGAATCATGTTTTCTTTTACATCACGTGGATGGCTGGGTGTGTGTCACATACCTGAAGAACACTTGGTACCAGCATGCACTATGTAAAGGCAGTGTGAAGGTAGACACAGTGTGATGCTTTGGGCAATGTTCTGCTTGGAAACCTTGGGTCCTGCATCCATGTGGATGTTACTTTGAGACCACCTACCCAAACGTCATGACAGACCATGCACATCCTTTTATGGAAACAGTATTTCTGACAGTTGTGGCCTCTTTCAGCTGTAAGGTGAATAATGCTCCCTGCCACAAAACAAAAATGCTTCAGGATGGTTTGAGGAGCGCACCAACCAGATTGAGGTGTGGGTTCGGCCTCCAAAAATCCCAGATCTCAATTAAATCAAGCATCTTTGCGACGCTTCACCTCACAACTCAAAGCCCTTAAAACAGCTACTGCTAACATCTTGGTGCCAGACACCACAAAACACCTTCGAGGATCTAGTGCAAAAGGGGGCCTGACCTGATATTAGAAATGTGGTTATATTGTGCTGCTAACTGCTGTAATGTAAAGAAAGCAGACACAGCAACCCTTATTGAAGAGGTTGGACAAGATTTCTGCCAAGCTTTTAATTAATTCATCCACCACAACGGTCAAGGGTGAAGCACGAATAGAAAAACACTAACAGAAGAATTCCTGGTCTGTCACTTGGATTAATTACTAATAAATGCACAAACATCATGAAGTATTTGGCAGTTACAATGACTTATGAACAAAACGTGAAAAAAAAGAGGCCTCGGAATCGGAGTGAAGCACCTGACACAACTGTGTAACCGAACTAGAACCAGAAAAGTGTGAGAAAGACGGAACACCTCATCAAATCACCCACGGAACGCGAAGAAGAAGAACATCTGTGCTTTGTCCTCTGACCGAACTCCGTGTACAACGGCGGGACCCTCTGCAACGCTTCACTACTTTGATCCTTAGATCATCTGGACGGTTGAGATGACACGGTGGTGGTGGTGGTGGTGTGGATGGTGGTGGAGAGTTTCCTTTAGCTTGACCTGTCCTGTCTATATATCCAGCTCGAACCCCATGCCCACCTTGTGCCCACCCGCGTTGAAGTTCTTGGCGTCGATCAGGGCAGACAGGGTCATCTTTACCCCTTTAGAGGAACAGATGAGGAACCTTGTGAGTGAGGTGAGTAAAAAATTTTTGAAAAAACTCAAAAGAAACTGATTGGGTGGTGAGTTACCTGGTCGCAGGGTCTGTGTGTATCCCACCCCAACCAGACTGGCGTTGTTTACTTTGGCCTGCAGATGCATGAGATGATATTAACATCAGGGGGTATATACAGTCATATGCAAAGGTTTGGGCAACCCTATTAATCCTAATCATTTTTAATTCTAAATATTTGGGTGTGGCGGCACGGTGGCTTAGTGGTTAGCATGTTCTTCTCTCAGAACGAATCCCCATCTGGGTGGAGTTTCCATGTTCTCCCCGTGTCTGCGTGGGTTTCCTCCGGGTTCTCCGGTTTCCTCCCACAGTCCAAAAACATTGATCAAGTCAATTGAGTACTCCAAATTGCCCCATATAGAGTGTGTGAGTGTCTGTGTGAGTGAGTGTGTGCCCAGTGATAGATTGGCGCCCTGTCCTGGGTGTATCTGCCCAGCGCCTGAAACGTATTAGGGGCGACCCTAATAGAGGATAAAAGCGTAAGATAATGAATGAATGAATTAATTAATAAATATTTGGGTGTTTGCAACAGCCATTTCAGTTTGATATATCTAATAACTAATGGACACAGTAATATTTCAGGATTGAAATGAGGTTTATTGTACTAACAGAAAAGTGACATTAATATTTAGTAGATCCTCCTTTTGCAAAAATAACAGCCAGTACAATAAACCCCATTTCAATCCTGAAATATTACTGTGTCCATCAGTTATTAGATATATCAAACTGAAATGGCTATTGCAAACACCCAAATATTTAGAACTAAAATTATTAAGATTAATAGGGGTGCCCAAATTATAAAAAAGTATTAAAAAATTATTATAAAAATTATAAAAAAGCTTTGTGGTTAAGGACTCACAGAGACAGATGTTCCTTTGTCCAGGTCGTATTTAGCGGCAATGCCGAAGCGAGTGTTGTTGCTTCCAGCTGTCCAGGCCAGGTTCACCGCCGTCTCCAGCTGGTTGTTCACCTTCTGGTAAATGGAACCACCGAATTCGGTTCCATCGTTACTGTGATAGAGAAAAGGCAACTTCCTTACTTACAAAAAAGCAAATTAAAAACTCATATCAGCTTCCGCTTAATCCTCTACAAGGGCCGTGGTGGGTTCCTTATGCCCATCCAGGTTGCTCGGCAGAACATGGCACCGATCCATTGCTGTGCACACACACTATATAGGGGCAATTTGAAACCCCCAATTTACCTTGCATCTTGGACTGTGGGTGGAAACCAGAGAACCCGGTTCAAGCCCGCCCAGACATGGGGAGAACATGGAAAATCCACCAAAATCGGGATTCGAATGCGCCAAGATGCTAAACACTACAGCACGGTGCACCTTAATTTAAAAATCAATTCTTAAACCGTTTATGGCATCGGAGTAGGACATTGTGTAGTGGGTTAGTTTTCAACCACATCCTCCAAGGGACCTTAAATTAAAGGAAATGGTAATAAAATAGGGCGGCACGGTGGCTTAGTGGTTAGCATGTTCTACTCTCAGCACTAGGGGTTCCCGGTTCGAATCCCCATCTGGGTGGAGTTTTCATGTTCTCCCTGTGTCCGCGTGGGTTTCCTCCGGGTTCTCCGGTTTCATCTCATAGTCCAAAAACATGGATCAAGTAAATTGAGTTGTGTGAGTGAGTGTGTGCCCAGAGATAGATTGGCGCCCTGTCCTGTGTGTATCTGTCCAGTGCCCGAAACATTCTCCCCTGGATGGGCATGGGGAACCCCCCCGCAAATCCGATATAGCATAAAGCGGAAGATAATGAATGGATGGATGGGTAATAAATATAGGGCATGGTGGCTTAGCATGTTCTCCTCTCAGCGCTAGGGATTCTCAGTTCGAATCACCATCTGGGTGGAGTTTCCATGTTCTCCCCGTGTCCGTGTGGGTTTCCTGTAGGTTCTCCGGTTTCCTCCCACAGTCCAAAAACATGGTCAAGTCAATTGAGTTCTCCAAATTGCCCCATATAGAGTGTGTCTGTGTGAGTAAGTGTGTGCCCAGCGATAGATTGGCGCCCTGTCCTGGATGTATCTGCCCAGCGCCCGAAACGTTCTCCCCTGGACTCAATTCTTCACATTGACAAAATAAAAATATGACGGCGTGCGTCACGTGTTTATACAGGTTCCGTGTTTCTCAACCTGATTCTTGTTTACTTCAGTAGTTTTTGTGTAAATTCAACGGGTCACAGATCTTGTGAAACTAAAGCTTTCCTTACACATTGGTGTGCAGCTGGAAGTCACCAGCCTTGTAGCCCAGTGCAAAGTTGTTCTGCGTGAGTTTGGACTTGGAGGTGTCGAAGGCCATCTGGTAGCCGGCGAGCCAACCCTCGTAGCCGAGCACAGCCGCCGCGTGCACCGTGGGACCGGCCATGTCGAAATCCAAATCACAGCCCACATTAACGTAATCCCGCTTGTAACCACTCTTCAGCTTGGCACTCTTCTTCCTGAAAAACAGAACGAGAGAAATCATTAGAAACTAAAACTGAGAATGGGTTCTCTTTTTCTTATTTAATCATATATAGGATTAGGTAACAATTTAATTCCATCCAGTAACCCAGTATTCGACCCTGTATTTTAACTCAACAATTCTAAGACAGCGGCACGGTGGCTTAGTGGTTAACATGTTCGATTCCCGGTTCGAATCCCCATCTGGGTGGAGTTTCTATGTTCTCCCCGTGTCCGTGTGAGTTTCCTCCAGGTTCTCTGGTTTCCTCCCACAGTCTAAAAACATGGATCAAGGTCAATTGAGTTCTCCAAATTGCCCCATATAGAGTGTGTATTTGTGCGTGTTTGTGTGAGTGTGTGCCCAGTGATAGATTGGCACCATGTCCTAGGGGGTATCTGCCCAGCGCCCGAAACGTTCGCCCCTGGATGGGCATGGGGAACCCCCCCGCGACCCTAATAGAGGATAAAGCGGAAGATAATGAATTAATGAATTCTAAGACATAAAACTATTTTTGCTGTAACTCTAACAAGATATGATTCCTGGTGTTTTTTTTCTAACCAAACTCCTGGCCACTCAAGGAGTCTTAGTCCTCCCAAGGTTTCTTCCTTAAAATAACAACATAACCGAGTCTTTTCTTTCCTCAGTCGCTTCAGCTTGCTCTTTGGGGGTTTAAAGGCTTTTCATTCTGTAAAGCTGCTTTGTGACAATGCACTAATGTAAAAAGCTCTATATAAATAACTTACTTGAACTAAACTAAACTAAAAATTGCTCTTTTTCTAACACTCGCCAGCTCACCCAGTGTTGGGAACAAAGGTGGTGTCCAAAGCCAGCTTGACTCCTTTAGCCAGCTGCAGAGAGACACAGTGACATGTATGAAGTCAATCATCACCGAACTGAACACGGTCATGCTGAGACGATCCGCCATCTTGAATACGTCACCTGATCCTCCATGGTGATCTCAGTGGTCAGTGTGTTGTCTGTGTTCCATTTCTCGCTGAAGGTCAGACCAAGATCCTGCATTTTGTACTTGGTCTCTAGTTTTCCTGAAGCCTTTCCTGTGTCAGTGTTGGTGGAACCACCAGTCGTGAATTCCTGTACAGGACGGAGGAGCATTTAAAAATGTTTAGGTGACATCGTTCTAAACACTGGAGTGTATAGAGGGGGGGGGTGATTCTATATTGAATCAATTTGTAGATATCATTTATTTTTGCCACCCTGGGTCCAAACATAATTGATTAACTGCTACACAAAATCACAGTCTCCCATAAACACAACAACCCTCACAACAACCCTTTTCTGGTGGGAAAATTGGGCCCTGGTTAAAAAATGTAGTGTACCTTTAAACATCCATTAACATCCTCCACCCCACCACACACATCTCCACACTGGCAGCACCAGCATATATATATATATATATATATATATACACACATACACACACACACATATATACACATATATATACATACATACATATATATATACACATATATAAAGCAGAGAAAGCACATGAAGCCACTCTTACCATCTGCCAGCAAAGTCCATTAAAGCAAGCAGAAAAGAAGCAGAAGAGGAGGTCAGAACACAGACAGAAAATCAAAGCAAAGTGAGAACAGGCTGCAGAACAGAACCACATTAATGATCCGGCTTAGGAAGTCATTTTTCTTAAAACCTTAACATATGGAATAACACAATGTGTGTTGAATAGTGAGCAGGGAAAGCAGGGGATAGCCTCCAGCCGCTTTGCTGCGTCTGACCCACACCACCATGTCAGTACTGAAAATGATCCACCACCCGAAAAATACCTAATATGATGAAGTCCTGTCCTCACCATTGTCCCATAGGTAAAAATCATTGTTATTGATATGTATTATCGGTAATTCAATTTTACCAGTGAACCTTAAACACCAGAATCCTCCAAGTCCAGCATTATGACATCACTAAACTGAACAGTAAGCACAGGATTCACACAGCCCTAATGAATTCCTTTATGTTATGTCATATGTTTTTATCGCTTTGGGATGTTGGCTGCGCAAATGTATCAGCTTTCTCTGCTGACCCTGTCTCATGTTGATAAGCCGGTCCATGTTGTGAGGTTAACCATTCAGGTTATACTTGATCTCCTACATCTCCAAACTCCATCCAAAAGTCCAGTTATAACATATGTTCCTCTGAGGGAGTCTTATCACATGACCAAAATAACATAACTTACAGATGTTTACGTACTCCTTTACTTTCCTGTTCCGGCAA
Organism: Corydoras maculifer; assembly: GCA_019802435.1. NCBI lineage: Eukaryota > Metazoa > Chordata > Actinopteri > Siluriformes > Callichthyidae > Corydoras > Corydoras maculifer. The sequence continues at coordinate 374,157 of JAFMOD010000943.1, forward strand.
CTTGTATTTAAAATATTCATGTAGACACTTATACTTACCCTGCTCTCACTCTTATTTACTAAACTGCGATATTTCACACTAACCTTCCTTTCCTTAGTTTTGGAAGATGTACACTTGATGCAATTTCCCATTTTGTAAAATCTCTGTGTGTCAAATGTTAAGAATTTTAAGAAAAAAGATCCTAAAATCCCAAGGCAGATTTGAATCACACTCAACAGAAAAGACTGAATTCGAGCAATTGTAGCGTTTATGTATGCAGTTTGCATCTTTAATGTCAATATAATCTGTAGGGATGTGGTCGGAGGCCATGTGTTCATACTGCCTCCAAACCCAGTTCATTCCAAACCAGTGTGAGTCACTGCAAACAGCTCGGAACAAAATCCTCATTCAGACAGCTGCTGTTTTCCCAAAACAAGAAAGCAGTAACAGGTTTTTGGAAATAGAGACTTACGACTCCACTCTGAGACTTGGTCTTGAGGTCCAGTTTAACTGTGCCGAAGCCTAAAGGAGAGAGATGGTAGTACAACACGTTATAAAAACCAGAACAAAGCAGCAAGCTTCCTTGACCCTTTTGGTGATGCTAGTATGATGACGCACAGATAAAAATCATACTACCATACCACTAATAGAGCCTTTAAAGTCACACACACTGGCCCATTAATAATAACCTATCAATATGGCACAAGACAAATTTACAGTTGTATGCAGTTGTATTGTTTATTTCTTGGGACTCACCATAGCCTTTGCTGAATATGTCTTTGGCGGCTTTGCCAAGATCAGCGTACGCAGGAGGGACGGCCATATTAGCTAAAAAAAAACGAACACAGGAACAAGTGGTTACATTTATAGGACAATAGCAGCAACATATATTTAGGTCATTCAAGCTTCCTAAAGATGCAGGACCATATCGAGAGCGAAACACTACAGCATCAGCCATCAATACATTGAAAAAGTAAAAAGTGTCATTATGGTCAATATATTAGCTATTTGTGACGCACAGGAAGGTGAAAATGATGCTTTGTGCTGCTTGCATGATGTCACAAAGACTTAATGAGTAATTTTAAAATGTGTTCCTCATTGAAATTTAAATGCTGTTATTTATATATATATATATATATATATATATATATATATATATATATATATATATATTCATTCATTCATTATCTTCCGCTTATCCTCTATTAGGGTCGCGGTGGGGTTCCCCATGCCCATCCAGGGGAGAACGTCTCGGGCGCTGGGCAGATACACCCAGGACAGGGCGCCAATCCATCGCTGGGCACACACTCACTCACACAGACACACTCTATAGGGGGCAATTTTGAGAATTCAATTAAC
>JAFMOD010000943.1:384463-430726 GCA_019802435.1 Corydoras maculifer
ATATCTATTTTGCTTATTGTTCTTATACACAGAGAAATGAGTCCTCCACATTTAACCCATCCGTGCAGTGAAACACATACACACACTAACAAAGTAAACACAATTGCTGTGGGCAGCCCTGCATATGGCGCCTTGGGCGAAATTTGGGTTAGGTGCCTTACCCAAGGGCACTTCATTAATACTACTTGGTGGGACTGAGAGACCTTCAGATCACAAGACTGGTTTCTTAACCACAAGCCTATGACTGCCCCAAATAATTATGTATATGTTATGACTCCAGCAGCACTGCTGTGTCTGTACACTTGTATGGGTCAATGCACACTAACACACACACCACAATCACATCAATATCACTGCAGTGCTGAGAATTTTCTACCACCCAATTAAAATATTATAATATGTTGGAATATTAAAATACAAATGTCTATCAGATGGTGCTTATTGGTTAGCACGTCTGCCTCTCAGCAGTGGGGATCCATGTCTGAATCCCAATCTGGTTGGAGTTTCCATCTTCTTCCTGCGTCCGTGTGGGTTTCCTCCAGGTTCTCAGATTTTCTCCCATGGTCCAAAAACAAGGATGCAATGGAAATTGGCTGCTCTGAATTCCCATAATATAGTGTGTGCTCGGCAATAGATTAACCCTGTCCTGGGTGTATCAGCCCTGCTCCTGAAACTCCCCTGGATGAACATAGGGAACCCCCTACGCCCCTAGTATTGGATTAAGCAGAAGATAATTAATATATGTTTTTCAGATAGTTATTTAATGTGTTTTTTAGTTTAATCATGTGTGAAGGACCTTCCACAATTTCTGGACCCATCCCTCCGGATCCCTCACTCTTCCCCGAAAGTTATAAACGACCTGCCTCTGGTAAGCCTCAAGCAATTTTTTTAACCAGAAACCTCTGCATGTGTTCATTAAAGACAAACGCTTGTAATATCAGTTACGAATTGGTTATTTGTTGTTCTGATGAAGCTCGGGGGCGTCTAGAAGGCAACTTTCAGGGTGGAGCCTTGCTGAACGGCCCATTAGCACCAGATCATTCTCTGTACCCTGGGTGTTACAGCACCCCAGTCCCTCATCCCCCCCGTATTGGACCTAATGCCACACACATTCTTGAACGAGATCGGAAAGGAGAAGTCGGGGTCATCCTCAAACTGGAGGGGGTCTCCCTCATCCCTGTCAAACACAGTAAGCTGTAGTTATTCTGTATTGTACCTATATTATGGTGCTTTATTTGGTTGCACAATTCAGTGTTTATGTTTTGTTCTAATAGAACCTGCAGCAAGGGATTATGGTAAAGAGAATGTACGCAGGATGCGGGAGATCCAGAAGCGGTATCGTGAGCAAGAGGTGGAGAAGCAGCGCACAAAACCAGTACCAGTTAAAGCGCTCTGGACCTCCTCAAAATATGAAAACACTCCCTCGAGATTCATGTCGCATGTTCATGTAAGGGTTAAAGAATAAAGAAATATTTAGGCAATATGCTTTCTGTAGCTCAACCCACTACAGAAAGTAACTTAAGTAACTTAACCCCCTGCGACCATAGTATAACAAAACCCACACTTATTACATCATTTTACAGACATTCTGACCTAAAGTGACCTCAGATTGACAGTTGGGGTCAGAATAGAAGAATAGAACTCCAAATCATTATATTGACATTCCAACATCCTAACCACTGAGCGTCCATGTTCCATTATAGCAGATACCAAAATTATTAGTAAGACATCATAATTTAAATGATCCACAGGTGAAAAATATACACATGAGATAAAACATATCAGGTCCTGATTTTTTTTGAAAACCCCATATATTTTTCCCTTTGAAAATCCTATATGCCGACTATGGACATAATAAAACTGACGCAAACTACCAATTTAAATCTCTGATTAGTTTGTATTTGAATCTAATACTATATTTAATTGTTTTATATCACATCAGTCTCACAATGTCCCTGTCTACAGGAGAAAAGCCAACAGAAGAGGCCTGAGTGCCAGAACTTTCTGAAAGCTCACTCTCTGTGTGGATCTGCAGTTCGACCAGCTTCAGCACCTGAAGCGACCCGGAACTCTGACCTAACAGATTCTCTCTCACAAGTATTTAAATCAGACATACACACACACACAAATGCATTTATTATCATAATATATTATTTCACACATATTATAGACAAAACCGGCGGCACGGTGGCGTAGTGGTTAGCACGTTCGCCTCTCAGCGCTAGGGATTCCCGGTTCGAATCCCCATCTGGGTGGAGTTTCCATGTTCTCCCCGTGTCTGCGTGGGTTTCCTCCGGGTGCTCTGGTTTCCTCCCACAGTCCAAAAACATGGATCAAGTTAATTGAATTCTCAAAATTGCACCGTTTAGAGTGTGTCTGTGTGAGTGAGTGTGTGCCCAGCAATGGATTGGCGCCCTGTCCTGGGTCTATCTGCCCAGCGCCCGAGATGTTCTCCCCTGGATGGGCATGGGGAACCCCACCGCGACCCTAATAGAGGATAAGCGGAAGATAATGAATGAAGGATTATAGACAAAACCAGAATATTAGTGAAAGTGTGTAAAGTGGTTTTGGTTTCCTTAATGTAGAACAAACCATGTATACACACACACACACACAGAAATAGTGAAACACAAAGAAGTTAGTCCTCAACATTTAACCCATCTGTGCAGTGAAATACACACATATACTTACTCACTAAAACACATTCTAACAAATGAAAAATACACACACACACCAATAGACTTATTAGTTATATAGTTATTTACAGCATAACACATTTGTTTTGATGTAGATCCAGGTGAGAGGACACAAGGTGGATTTTGTCCATCATAATGCTCGAGCTGCAGGAAAGACCCTTAGGCGCTCAAGTTCCCTACAGAACCTTCACTTTAAACAACCACCGAGTGCCAACAAGGGCCAAGTGCCTAAGTAGTGAGTGTCATTTTCTTTAAATGAATTGCAGTTTCACATAAAACCGGTATTATTTGGTAGAATTCTGAACCCTCAATTGGTTTAAGTATGAATTAATTTTCTGTTTCCTTTTAAAAACGTTTGAGATTTAATTAATGTACAAAACTGTTCACTGTCTTTTCTTTGATTACCATTTTTTTTTTTCATGCAAGTCATCATGCACTTTTTATTCCTCTGTCTTCTCCCATTGTAGTCTGGTAGAAAGAAAGGAGCAATGGAGGAAAGAGGAAGAGGAGAGAAAGAGAAACATTCCTGATCCCTCCGTACCTGCAGGACACAGTCGGATGTTAGAGAGCGAGAGACAGGAAACGCTGCAATCACTCAAAGAAAGTATGAATTTTTTATTCCTTAAATCTTTTTTTATAAACATACTTATTCATTCATTCATTCATTATCTCCCGCTTATCCTCTATTAGGGTCGCGGTGGGGTTCCCCATGCCCATCCAGGGGAGAACGTCTTGGGCGCTGGCCAGATAGACCCAGGACAGGGCGCCAATCCATCGCTGGGCACACACTCACTCACTCAGACACACTCTATATGGGGCAATTTTGAGATTTCAATTAAATTGATCCTTGTTTTTGGACTGTGGGAGGAAACCGGAAAACCCGGAGGAAACCCACGCAGACACAGGGAGAACATGGAAACTCCACCCAGATGGGGATTCGAACCGGGAATCCCTAGCGCTGAGAGGCGAACGTGCTAACCACTAAGCCACCGTGCCGCCTAAACATACTTAAAAACAGAAAAATTAAAACACTATCCTAAAAATTTATCTAAACTTTAAACAGTCATTTGTAATTTCACTTGCAATTAAATCAATATGCAATGTGACATATTACACATTGTTTTGAAATAAAAAATGTATTATTTGATTAAATACAAAGTCTTTCTTGGCCCAGGGTAATGATGATTTTTTTTCTGCAAATGCTTCAAACTTTAAGAAGTTGCTTCTTGGTGTTTTTTATTTTTGTGAAATGAAACCTTATTTAACTAACTAAGAGATGAAAAAACAACAAATAAAATTCCTCCACATCACCTAAACCCTAAATACCTCCACATCACCATCACTCCTGGCCACTCTTGCTGCTCAATTCACATAGAGGTGGTAAGACATCTTGAGCCGCTTCTTGGCGTTTGTGCAGTGTAAATAAACCTTTGCAGGTCTTATTCATAAAATAACAAAAAATTTTTGATATTTGCAATACACTTCAAAATGCGACAAAAATAAGACCAAATTAGTATTGTCCAACATATTCAGTCTTTTCCTTTAAGCCATTAACAGTCTCATATCATTTTATTAACATATCAGAGGTTTTGTGATTTAGTTATTGTTTCACTTTTTGTCTCTCTCTTGCTTCCTTTAGACCACAAAGCACTTCTGTCTGAGCTACTCTCTCTGCCTGTGAAAATGGATACACTAAACAGTCGTTCTCGTCGTGCTGAACTGGACAAGCGGCTCTCTGAAGTAGAGGAAGCCATCAAAATATTTTCCCGTGATAAAGTCTACATTAAAAATGACTTATGAGTCCAAAAGCATTAACTGTGTTACCATATTTTCATTACCATTAACCATACTTAAGAACTCATTTTTAAAATCTCTCTACACACATCTACAATTGCTTCTATATACTGTATTGTATGTATGAGTGAGTGTGTGCCCAGCACTGAATTGATACCCTCTCCTGGGGATATCTGCCCAGCACCTGACACATTGTGCCCTGGATGGGTCTCGGTGAACCAACAGAAGATAATAGAGGAGATGAATAGTTACCTGTAGTATTAGTCAAATTATAGTGTTATTATTAATAGTATTCATTCATTAATTATCTTCCGCTTTATCCTCTATTAGGGTCGTGGTGGGGTTCTCCATGCCGATCCAGGGAAGAACGTTTTGAGCGCCGGGCAGATACAGCAAGGACAGGATGCCAACCTATCGCTGGGCACACACTCACTCACACAAACACACTCTATATGGGGCAATGTCGAGAACTCAATTGACCTGATCTATGTTTTTGGACTGTGGAAGGAAACTGGAGAACCCGGAGGAAACCCACGCGAACACGGGGAGAACATGGAAACTCCACCCAGATTCGAACCAGGAATCCCTAGCGCTGAGAGGCAAACATGCCAACCACTAAGGCACCGTGTCACCTATTAATGGTATATAGTTCATACATTCATTATCTCCCGCTTCATCCTCTATTAGCGTCGCGGTGGGGTTCCCCATGCCCATCCAGGGGAGAACGTCTCGGGCGCTGGGCAGATAGACCCTGGACAGGGCGCCAATCCATCGCTGAGCACACACTCACTCACACAGACAGACTCTATATGGGGCAATTTTGAGAATTCAATGGACTTCATCCATGTTTTTGGACTGTGGGAGGAAACCGGAGAACCCAGAGGAAACCCGCGGACACGAAGAGAACATGGAAACTCCACCCAGATGGGGGGATTCGAACCAAGAATCCCTAGCGCTGAGACGTGCTAACCACTAAGGCACCTTGCCACCTATTAATAGTATATAGTATTATATATAATATTAATAGTATTATATCCCAATAGTAATTGTACTAGTTAAAGTACTAGTTTAAATAGTAAAGATAACATAAGCCCCAGCAAAACTCTTCTGGCCCACACCAGGGTTGACTTACCCTGTGCCCTCACATATATTTTGTCTGTTATTTTAAGGTTTAGGTTAATTTAACTTATTGCATTTTTACAAAGTACCGATAACTTTGCTGGAAATCGGGATCGGATTAATATTAATTTTATTAAAAAAATATTATTGCAAAAATGTAATAAAGGTAATGCTCAAAGTTGGTGGTCAGAACTCAGTAATTCGACTGACTAAGGCATTTCAATTCGGTGTTAAAGAGGTTTATTTAATCCAGCACTTTGATTTAACTGCGTTTAAAGCGTTTTATCGATGAATATCAGAATTAAATGTCCAAGCCAGCAGTGACGTCACGGCCACGGTCCTCCGACCAGCGGCGCTTTGTGTTTACAGAGCTGGAGCTGCTGCGACCTTTAACTCGCGTTGATTGACCTTTGATAAAACAGTGCAGATAAATTAGTTAGTCCATCATCCCGTGAGAACCATGAGCAAAAGAAAAGCGCCCCAGGAAACTTTAAATGAAGGAATTACAGACTTTCTCGTCGGTAAGCTTTGACACTATGCACGGACCAGTGCTAGTTAGCATGGACGCTATTCCAGTATTGTAGGCTGTTTAAACTAATAAAGCTTCTTTACTTTGCTTGAACTTGTGTTTTTTGTTATAAAACGTTCGAATATATCGTATAATGTCACAAAAGACTTATATTGACGTATTTATTAAAACGGTACCTACTGAGTTACTTTTACTCGGTAGTTTACCTTCAAGCTAACTGGCTAACAGGCAGGTCGATTGTTCATTTATTATGAAAAATATTATATATATTTATATATAATAAATTATATATAATAGTTCTGGTTCCTCCACACGAATATATCTTTTACATTTGCCTTAATAATAATGTAGGTTAGTGAGGCTGAAATATGGTTTCTGTATTTGTTATTCTATAAATAGTATCAGAACTTGCACTAATATTATGTGAAGGATCACATAATCTATATGTTAAAATACATATGGTTTTATTTATGCCTCAATACATGCTTTAGTGTATAAATACAGTTACTATGTTACATTCTGATGTGAAATTCACCCTGAAGTGCTAGATTGGTTATGATAAGCAGCTTTTCTGGGCTGGCCCACCATAACCCCATAATACTGTTTTAAAGTCGATTCACCATCTTAGTTCAAGGTATCTGTAATTAAAATACAGACACATAAGAAATGCATTCTGCTAGGAAACTACAGGTTTCAAAAAATAAAAAAAAATAACAAATGGGTTCTAACCACCTGAGATGGCCAACTGAATGAGAAGCTTGAAAGAAAGTTTATAAATGGCTAGTAGAATGTGAATTCTATGAACTGCCTGAATGGGAACTGTAATTTGTTTCAGAGCTTTTAAAGCCGTTTTGTTTAAAATTTGAATATTGAAACCCAGTGATGTTGGTTAAGTGATATCTGCACACTGGAGACACTGATTAAGACAGTGTTAGTACCCTGGATCAACTGGGTATGTTTTTTAGCTGCTTGTGTAGATTGTGAAAGGCCAGATCAGGGTTTTTCTTAATCTTTATTTATATTGTTATTTATTGCAATAGAACACATTCAAAGCAGATTTCTCACTGCTGCTACAGCATCTTTCACTGCAAGGTTGTGGATGGGTGGAAGTAATGGCTGGTGGGGAAGGTCAATTAGAGGTGGTCAGAGATATGACAGAAGTCGTATTAAGATTGTAGGAGAAGGAATATATAAAAATTAGGAAGAGAATGCAGGAAAAAGCAAAGTTATTAATATCAAGAATGATCATGACATTATCACTGAGTTTGAGTTGAACCCTTCAATCCTAAACTGATGTTTCATTTTCAGAACTGGCTAATTACGAGAAAAATGTCAACAGAGCCATCCACAAATACAACGCTTACAGGTAAAGTACCAACTTTATTTGATCACTGACAGTTGTTGATACATTTATTGGAGAATAATTTATTAACATGACTCTTTGTGACTCGTGACATTATTTTTTTTATTTTCAGGAAAGCTGCCTCTGTGATCGCTAAATATCCGAACAAAATCAAAAATGGGGCAGAAGCTAAAAAACTGGTAAACATTTGTTTAAGTGCTGTACAAGTTATGTGAAAAGGAGTGAGTTTTATGAGGATGTCATACCCTGTTATTTTAACATTTTTTGTCATAATTTTCATTCAGGATGGTGTCGGTGCAAAGATCGCAGAGAAGATTGATGAGTTTTTAACAACCGGGAAGCTTCGGAAACTAGAAAAGGTATCTGTTGTTTTATTGGTCTATTTTGCTTTGACAGTTTAAGTGAGGGCAAGAATTAAAACTCCATGAATGGTATCAAATACTGTGACTGTGTATTTAATATTGTGGGTGGTAAGTATAGTGTTTCTGTGTCAGTAAAAAGATTGAGATTTTTCCTGGGAGACTATAAAATATGTATAATTGTAAGTGGGATGTGAAATCTATCCAGATTAAAGGCTGGCCGTATAAATGATATCATGAGGCATGGCATGCTGGTAAATGTGAGCAACATATTTGGCTGATGTTTAGGTTCTTTGAGCTTGTTTGTGTTGGCATTGGGAGCGAAAGTTTGCTGTAGAGTCATCTACAGGTGAAACAAAAAACTGGTGCTTCTGAGCCTAATTATCATTATTAATTACAATTAGCACTTTTGTGACTAGAGAAAAAACCTTTACTCACAGATATGATAAATATGAGATATATATATATATCTGGTATTATTCTTTGTAGATTCGCAACGATGACACCAGCTCCTCCATCAACTTTTTGACTCGAGTGACTGGCATTGGGTAAGTTCATCTCAATTTAAATATTTAACACAGTTTCCTTTATTATTGGACCAAATGTCTTTCTCTTTGATATCAGACCAGCTGCTGCTAGAAAGTTCTACGATGAAGGTGTGAAGACATTAGAAGGTCAGTCCTGCATTTTTTTCTTTTCATACGATACATTTTCTTTATTAATTTGATTAGTAATTATTACAATGTCTAAACAAAATGTTTAATGTTGGTTGAATATAGTGCTTTATATTTATATATCTATGTATATGTATATTCAATGTCAAGTTACTGACATAGTAGTTTAACACTCATAATGTCTCAGCTGCAGATTTTAATAAGATGAACTTTCATGACTGCAGTGAAAATAGTGAACTTAGATTCAGACTCACTGATTTAATAAATAAAATTGTTTCTGGATATTTCTGTCATCTCTTCTGGTGTCAAACTATGTTTATGTTCTTTTAAGACCTGAGGAAGATTGAACACAAGCTGAACCACCATCAGCAGATTGGCCTGAAGTGAGTGTGCTGATTAATCACTAAACAACAACACATTGTAATGTCATATGTGAACACACCCACTTTTGCTGAAACACTATTTCACCCCCACACCCCCACTTTTGTCGGCTTAATACGATACATAAATATGATATGCTGGCTTTGATGTAGTATACTAAAAGTAGTGGCTGCTATTTAAAAAACACTGTGCTAAATCTGCTCTGTTTTGATGCTGCTTAAATGATGCTAAAATTAACATGATCAAAAATGGAGCCACAATATTCTTTATTCATTCATTCATTATCTTCCGCTTTATCCTCTAGTAAGGTCGCGGTGCCCATGCACATCCAGGGGAGAACGCCTCGGGCGCTGGGCAGATAGACCCAGGACAGGGCGCCAATCCATCGCTGGGCACACACTCACTCAGACACACAGACTCTATATGGGGCAATTTGGAGAATTCAATTGACTTGATCCATGTTTTTGGACTGTGGGAGGAAACCGGAGAACCCGGAGGAAACCCACGCGGACACAGGAAGAACATGGAAACTCCACTCAGATGGGGATTCGAACCGGGAATCCCTAGTGCTGAGAGGAGAACATGCTAATCACTAAGCCACCGTGCCGCCCAATATTCTTTAGTATCAGTATAAAAAAAAATCTGAATGCAGGTTATATTTCAATTTATAAACACTAAACTAAGATCTGAAATGATCATTTGTCCTTTGATTTCTTTAAAGGTACTTTGAAGAATTTGAGAAGAGAATTCCTCGTGCTGAGATGCAGGAAATGGAGGTAGGAGGTGTTTTATTGGTAGAGTGCCATCGCTGTAGTATGTTTTGAAATATGGTCTGTTCAGACCTCACAGTCTGCAGAATCTCATAATACTTCCAAGTGTGTGTAGTGTGTGCAGTACTAGTCAAAAGTTTGGTTTGATTCCCAGTCAAACCAATTGTTATGGACTAACAAACTGGGTCACAAAGGAACTATTTGTGCTCGCAGAACCAAATTGGGTATTAAAATGACTGGTTAGATTGTTGTCCATAAGCAATAAAACACTTGTCGTTGTGGGGTATCCATGTAAGATTAGAACTTCGGCTTGTGATTGTGTTCTATGACTTTGTAATGTATTGTAACAATGTATGTGATTATCTTTATCCAGACTCTAATACTGCAAGAATTAGAGAAGCTGGACTCGGAGTATATTGGCACTATTTGTGGCAGCTACAGGCGAGGTGTGTTTTAGGAGCTAATATGTAACACACACACACATACTTGTGCAAGAATCTATAAAAAAAAAAAAATCAGGTCAAGTTCCTGGTTACTTTTATACCACGATGGAATTTAAGATCACATTACATTTACAATTGATTATTTTGCAGATGCTTTTATTCAAACAACTTACAATTATCCCAACTTGATGGTTGGTTTCAGAACACAGGGTCAGCCATGATTCAGCCCCCTGAAGTAGTGAATGTTAAGGGCCTTGCTTAACAGTTGGAACTTTGAACCACCATCCTTCTGATTAATAGTCCAACTCCTGAGCTACCACGCCCACGTTGCATGTACAGCTGTTAAAGTTTAAAAACTGCTTTGGTTGCAGTAGTACATGTTGTTTGGTGTAAAATAAAGGACTGGATGGGTTTTTGTGAATGAATTTTTAGGAGCTGAGTCAAGTGGTGATATTGATATACTGCTGACACATCCAGATTTTACCTCCACGTCTGAAAAACAAGTAAGTCATTGCAAACGTATAAGGAGTTGATACAAAACAATCTGTCAACTTTTAGTTCGGTCAAAATCACTGTTTCTCTGTCCATGTACAATACCGGATAAAATATCTATTTTATTTTATTTAAATTTTTTTAGCTTACCCTTTTTTCCGTCTTTTGTATTAGTTTTAATTACCGTAAAGATGGATTTTGTAGTTCTACAATTCTAGACTAGTCCATCTGTTTGTGATCTACAGTACATACTGTGTACAGCCCCTTTATTCTGTTCTAATGATTTCCTGATAGAATAGACCCCAATAGAACAACCACGGAGCAGTATTTGCTATTAATACTAATGACCTGTCTGGCACCAACAATCATGTCAAGGTCATAATCACAAGGATGCAGGTTTCATGATGAATAACTGTTAAACTGCTGCCACTGGAACGGGCGCAGCATCGCTCAACCGGCAGAGGAAGCATAATTTAGTGCATTGTCGTCACCTAGTGGTAGGGTTACGTCATTGCCACTTCAGATGTAAGGATTCAATCGCGCAGCACGTTTTTTTATTTTATTTATTTTTTTAATCTTGTACATTCCAGGTCATATTCTTATAATCTATTTTCTGTACTGTTTATTCATTTTACTCCAATCTCAGATCCATGCAATTGTATTTTATGGTTCTGAAGCTATATACAGTATATTGAGACAGACCATGAACTGAATGCGAGAGGAGCGACTCACATGTGAAACATGAACCCACGACCTGTTTAATTATTACTGTTCTGACAGAACATTTGTTAATTGAACCCTTTAACTGCAGTTTTTTATATGTTGGTCATTATCTTAAGTCATTTAATACCATAAGTTTGGTACTAATCTCTTTTCTCACTTCAGCCCAGACTGCTGCATGCTGTGGTGGAACACCTGGAGTCCACTGGATTCATTACAGACACCCTGTCTAAAGGCGACACCAAGTTTATGGTGACTGCACCACTCTTTTTTTTTCTATGTTCCAGACTTTCAGTGTTTAGTCTTATTTAACTGGGAGCTTGCTTTTATTCAGGGTGTGTGTCAGCTGCAGAAGGACGAGGAGGATGGGGACTTTGATCATCGGCGAATTGATATCAGGTACTAAACAACTGGCATGGTATCTCATTAGAATTACTGTATTTACTAGCTTAATCTGATTTGATCATCTAATCACTGTTGCTACGTGCCACCATCACACGTGACTGCAGTACTATCTCCACCACTCTCCCTCCCTCCACCTCCCAGTAGCATGCATAGTAACATTAGCTTGCTTGTAGTAATGTTTGTATTTTGAATGACCACATAACTCAGAGGATCCAGTGAGAAACAGAATATAAATCTATTCTACACCAATGAAAAGCATGAAAAAAAAAACAATAGAAATGGGCATAATAAGGACCACATTTTATATATGTATAAATGTTCTTTTGGCTTTTTTTTAGACTCATTCCAAAGGATCAGTATTACTGTGGTGTGCTGTACTTCACTGGCAGTGATATATTCAACAAGAACATGAGAACCATTGCCCTGGAGAAAGGCTTTACACTTAACGAATACTCCATCCGTCCATTAGGAGTCACCGGTAAGGATTCTCGTGCATTTGGTACAAATTATGCTTTTTTGGGGTTCAAAGCTGTGACTATAAAATAACTACTCTGCCAAGATGCTTAGGGAACACGTGTCCTCCCTAGCCGCTCAATCCAGCAGTGTCACAGGCTGTTCTTGGCTTTTGCTGCGAGCTCTTCACTTTAGCATGACCGGCATGACAGACTTCCCTCTGTTGCCGGCAGACAGTGGAGTGGTGATACTATGTGCACTGTTCCCCCGCCTTACAGTGGATACAGCCAAGGCAGGACAAAGATAACGGTTGCCATGCGCTGATTTAATGTGTGCAAGACATTAAAAAAGACAAAAAACAAACACAAAGTAAAAAAATCTTAGCTTTTAAACATGTTTAGCTACTGATATAAAGTGGCATGTAAATAAGCTTCTCTAATACCTGCATCAGTTCAAATGTGTAATTGCAGTCTTTTTCTTGTTGTGTTGTAGGTGTAGCTGGAGAGCCCTTACCGGTGGACAGCGAGAAGGACATATTTGAGTACATCCACATGAAATACAAGGAGCCCAAAGAGCGCAGCCAATAAGCAAACAGCAGATAAAGCTCAGAACAGTAATTGTTAGAGACTTTTCATTTGTAGACCCTTAAAAGATTGTGAGGATTTTAATAGAATGAGGTCAAACGTGCTATCGCACGGTATCTGCAGTGTGATGTGGGAAGCAGTGTGTGAACAGAAATGCAACAGTTTTCCAGAACTTCATGTTTACACCCATTTGTAAGAGTTTTGGGAAACTATAATATTTAAAATGTGTCATGGTGCTCAATGATGTTTAAATCAAACCAAACAGTGTAGTGTCCTCGGGGTTATGGAATGAAATCGTTTTAGCTCATTTTAGTTTGATATTTATGTAAGATGTTGGCTGTGGCAGCAGTTTTTGTTTTGGGAAAAAAATATTAAACTCCATTATTGGCTTTATTGGCCTAAATGTGATTCATCAACATTGTTTTTAATGAAAATAGCATACAAACCGCCATTTCTCATCATGTATCAGATCATTTCTAACATTGGCTCGTAGATTTAAACATCACTGTAAAGAATCCATAAAGAATGGAGCACTTATCACATATAAAGAACTTATGACTGGGCCTTGGGACCAGCACAAAGTGAACTAATACATGCAACGACAAGGACTATTATTTTCTTTAATTCATCTGCATGTCTTTGAGTGGAGACAAAGAGGAACTGCTGCTCACATCGAAAATCTAACCCTGCGCAATGGAGCAAGAAGGTGGCATGTCCAACCTTTTGACTGGCACTCTATTTTCTAACCATCAGGACCCACACAAAACCACTTCAGGTATTATTTGGTTGGTGGGTTATGGGTTCCCAGCACAGCATTGACACTGGTGTGAGTGGTGTGTTAATGTGTCGGCATAAGAGAATCAGATGCAGCGGGCCACGACCCAAAGGTATTCAGTCATTACAATCTTTTTGGCAATGTGTTATAAGCATTAGAAAAGCTTCTACAACTTATAATAATGATGATACAATAATAATGTGGGTTCCATTGAAGGGTACGAGGTAAAGGGAACGGGTGGCACGGTGGCTTAGTGGTTTAGTATGTTTTCCTCTCAGCGCCGGGGATTCCCGGTTCAAATCCCAAACTGGGTGGAGTTTCCATGTTCTCCCCGTGTCTACGTGGGTTTCCTCCGGGTTCTCTGGTTTCCACCCACAGCCCAAAAACTTGGCTGAAGGTGAATTGAATTTTCCAAATTGCCTCTGTGTGTGTGAGTGTGTGCCAGGTGATAGATTGGGGCCCTGTCCTGGGTGTATCTGCCCAGCGACCAAGACGTTCTCGCCTGGATGGGCATGGGGAACCCCCATGGATGGACCCTAGTGGAGGATAAAGTGGAAGATAATGGATGGAAGGTAAAGGGAACGTGTGTGGAGAAATCAATGGACTACAGTCTGGAAATGTAGAAGTACAAAGTCCGTCTTCACTACATTCCACATTGTTGGTTTAAATGATATTCGGATTTTTCTATATGTTCTAATATGTTCTATTTAAAAATACAATCAGAATTATACGAGTCATTAATCATTAGTATAAATCTTGTATTCAACCAACCTCCCAATGAGAACTGTTTGTGTGTGTGTGTGTGTGTGTGTGTGTCACTGCACGGATGGGTTAAATGTGGAGGACACACTTCTCTGTGTGTAAGTATCCATCCATCCTTCCATTATCTCCCGCTTTATCCTCTATTAGGGTCGCGGGGGGTTCCCCATGCCCATCCAGGGGAGAAGGTTTCGGGCGCTGGGCAGATACACCCAGGACAGGGGGGCAATCCATCGCTTGACACACACTCACTCACATACACACTCTATATGGGGCAATTTAGATAACTCCATTGATCCATGTTTTTAGACTGTGGGAGGAAACCGGAGAACCCGGAGGAAACCCACGTGGACACGGGGAGAACATGGAAACTCCACCCAGATTGGGATTCGACCCGGGAATCCCTAGCGCTGAAAGGAGAACATGCCAAACCACTAAGCCACCGTGCCGCCCCTGTGTGTTAGTACAGTAGGATAAACAGATCACTGAAACCATTATTAACTTTATCTTCAGTCACGTGTTTAAACAAACTGCTTGTGAGCACGTGATCGAGAACTTTAAAAAAATAATCGCCGAAACGAAGGCAAAATCTAAAGGCGGATGGTGCTCAGAGCCCGGATGTAACAACAGCGTCGAGCGCCGTTGCCTAGGATACGGGGAAAGGCGTCGTTGCCGCAAAGCATGCCGGTTGGAAATAAAATGCAAGCGCAAATAGCGGGGAGTGCGATGGAAATTTGACCAATCGCCGAATCGCTTGGGTCGGCGTTGGCCAATGAGGGCAGGCCGAGCACAGCGCGGAGTCACCAACACACCCCCAGTAGTTTTCAGGCGGCCACTTAGCGGCAGTTCAGCACCGACGCCTGGACCAATTCATTAGACCCGCGTTAGCGCCTCAGCGAAAACAGGTAATTAACCCTTAAACATTTCTCTCAAACTTATACCTTACATTCGTTTAAAACTCAATAAAAAAGCAACATCTGACAACTTTGTTTCGACCTAGTGTTAGAAATGAGTGTTCGTTAACGAGTACTTTCTTTATGTAACCGCTTAACGGTCCAAAGCCGACGTCAGAGACAATGGGTTTTATACTTTGCAAATGTTAAGATTGAAAGGTTTGCTTAATAAACACACCATTAACCCGAAAAACGCGAAGGTGCACGTTTTATGTGTCATTAACTGGTATTCCAGCGTTAAAAGGGCACATTATGCGTGTATTTGGTTTATTTGCTGGAAGCCTGTGTGAATGTTTGTTCGTTAAGAATCAGGGGAGGTTTGTAAGCAGCCTGTAACGTAATGATGCTTTGGATCAGGAGCATAGCGACGACCTGAACCTGCTGATGAGGAGGCTGTTATGCAATAAACGATGACAGAAAGGCTTTCCAGCATCTCATGTTTATTATGTAAGCCTCCCTTTGCACAGGCTGACATGAGCTCCGGTTGCTTATGGAAATGGTTGAGGAGCCTGGTGTAGCAGAGATGTGCAGATTGATGTGGAGGGATTAATGCAATCAGGTCTGTAGGTTTGGAGGTGATCCAGTGGCCGGATTCGGGTGATTTTTGTTGTGGTATTCTGTACACGGGTGAGGGTACAGTTACCTCTGCTTCGCTTCTTTGCATCCAATGGGTGGGAAACACCTACGTTGGTTTTTCTGTAGCACAGCGGCTTAAGCCAGGCAAAAATAGCATTGATGACCACAACTATGTGGGATAAGCCCAAATGTGAGTATTTATGGGTTGGAAAAGGGTTATAAAAAAAAACAAACGTATATGTAGTTTAGAATTCTAAAAACACTTTGCTGTTGTTTCATCCTTCATGGTCCAAATCCATAGACATAGACACCCAGTTGTAAGAGCAGAGCTTTGAGTGGGTGTCATCATCTCTACCCCATTCTCTGTTGCAGAGCAGCCATGTCTGACAGGAAGGCCGTGATCAAAAATGCCGACATGTCGGAGGAGATGCAGCAGGACGCTGTGGAATGTGCTACCCAGGCTTTGGAGAAGTACAACATCGAAAAGGACATTGCCGCGTATATTAAAAAGGTAAGTTGTTCTAGCCCAGCCAAAGTTTAATTTTTTCACTGGGATAGGATAGAGGTGCAGTAGCGGGCGCAGTTACCAGACATCAACAATATCATGGGCCCGGTTGCCGGGTGGGGCAAACGCTGATCCCTCCCACATCCTAAAGGCATATCCATGGGTACACTGGTGATACTAAAATGTGTCATTGAATCAGTGTGTCAGTGCAATCTTGGTGCCAAGAAAAATATCTGGAGTTTAACTTTTTAATTAATTTAAAAAAAAAAGGGCTTTCTATATAGTGACCCCTATTGGAGAATTTGACTGTCATAGAATCAGTCATTAATTAATTAAAATTCTGCTGTCTTAATATACTGCATTTCATTATACGATGGAACTCTTAACGGCGTTTAATACTGATTCGTTTGTTGGGGTGGAGGAGGGGAAACAGCAGAATGAAAGCTGTCTGTCCCAGTCTGTTGCCTAGGAACGTAACAGTCAAAAGATTGGACACGCCTCCTTTTTGCTCCATTTATTGTTCATGTTCTAATTCCCATTGACTGTAAAGATAGACTTTGTAGTTCTGTAAGTCCAGACTGTAGTCCATCTTTTGTGGATTACAGTACGTACGGTGTATGCCCCCTTTACTCTTCTCTAATGGTTAGGACCCCAATAGTAGCACCACAGAGCAGGTGTCATTTAGTTGATGCATTATTCCTATCCCAGCAGTGTCACTGAGGTGGAGAAATGAAACTACTGCTGCACTAAAACCCCCTCACCACATCAGTGTCACTGCAGAACTGAGAAACAATCCACCACCCAAATGATATCTGTTCTGTGATGTTCCTGACCAATAGAGATGACCAACAGAGAAAACAGATGGACTACATTGTTCAATTGTAAAACTATGAAGTCTCTATATGGTAAGTGGAAGAAAAAGATAATGAAGCAAGAAGGGGGGGTGTCCAAACTTTTGCCTGGTATTGTACATTCAGAACCCAATAGATGGAAATGGTTGAGGAGCCTGGTGTAGCAGGGATTTTTAATATATATTTTTTCATTCATTCATTATCTCCCACTTTACCCTCTATTAGGGTCACTGTGGGGTTCCCCATGCCCATCCAGGGGAGAATGTCTCGGGCGCTGGGAAGATACACCCAGGACACACACTATATGGGGCAATTTGGAGAATTTAATTGACTTGATCCATGTTTTTGGACTGTGGGAGGAAACCGGAGAACCCGGAGGAAACCCACACAGACACAGGGAGAAGATGGAAACTCCACCCAGATTGGGATTCGAACCGGGAATCCCTAGTGCTGAGAGGAGAACATGCTAACCACTAAGCCACTGTGCTGCCTATATATATTTTTATTAAACCTTAATTTTACCAGGATAAACACAGTAGTTTGAATCCTAAACACCTCTTTTCTGTTTCTTACCTTGTGCTAGGAGTTCGACAAGAAGTACAACCCAACCTGGCACTGCATTGTGGGAAGAAACTTCGGAAGCTACGTGACGCATGAGACCAAGCACTTCATCTACTTCTACCTGGGTCAGGTGGCCATACTGCTGTTCAAGTCCGGCTGAGGATCTAGGTTGGGGGCTGACCTCCGACCATTAATACTGACTGAGTGCAGAAAGGCTGATCATTCCTCCCCTGGGACCCGCCTTCTGTCGGCTGCTTTTCCGTTTATGTCTTTTTATTTGGTTTGTAAAAAGGGGGCGAGTGAGGGGAGAGAGAGAGACGAGAATGAAACACTTGTATTTTTGTTGACCAAGTTTGTCGAGTTTTCTGATTCTTTTTAATTAAAGCGGAGTGCTTTGGCTTAACAGCTGTTTGGATGCCGGTTTAAAAAAACACAATCGTCTGACCGTCTTACACTGGATGCACTGGACTCCATTATAGAACATTCATTCATTATCTTCCGCTTTATCCTCTATTAGGGTCACGGGGGTTTCCCCATTCCCATCCAGGGGAGAACACTTCGGGTGCTGGGCAGATACACCCAGGACAGGACACCAATCTATCACTGGACACATACTCACTCACACATACACACTCTATATGGGGTAATTTGGAGATCTCAATTGACCTTGATCCATGTTTTTGGACTGTGGGAGGAAACCCGAGAACCCAGAGGAAACCCACACAGACACGGGGAGAACGTGGAAACTTCACTCAGATTGGGATTCGACCTGGGAATACCTAGTGCTGAGAGGCAAACGTGCTAACTACTCAACCACCGTGCCACCTATTATAGAACAGTTTTAACAAAAATTCTAGTTATATAAAACTGATATTGTAAGGCTGAAAGTTGCCCCACTTTCACCAAACCTGCCTTTCTGGGCCTTTTGAGGACCCTAATCCTCGTGGTTCTAGGGATGCTGAATCATGTATCATGAGAAGAAACTACTCACTAAACAATTTCCCTAAGGACTGTAATACATCAGGGCACGTTAAATTTTAAAACCTAGCATCTAGTTGAGGGCTATGAACAGTGTACCTACTTTGTGGTAACAGTTTGGGGAAGGCCCATGGCATGCCTTACCAAAGTCCATAAAAATATTGGACAAGTTGACTACAGCTCACACTAAGCACTTAACCTTATTAACCCTTTAACGTCCTGCTCAACCGTTTGGTAGAGGTGTATATTTTGAAGACTGGGGGGGGGGGGGGGGGGTCTGTTAAAAAAAAAAAAACACCCAATTGTTTTTAATGCCTTAAACGAGTTAAAAAAAAATCTTTGCTTCTTTCTTGGTGCAGACATTAAAGGGTTAAACGATTCAAAATGAGTTTAGAACGAACTAAATCAAGTACACGCAACAGCCATACCACAAATTACCGAACATGTTCCAAAATACTGTAGAAATTTATCAACACTGACTTCGGTTGAAGACCCAACTTTGAATGGGTTATCAAAAGTGTAGGTGCTTTATTTATTTATAAACCGTTAAATGTGTGACATTTAAAGCAGTGAGTCTAGATTCACGTGATTATAAGCTCATTAATAGGTTTAATCTAAAATGGTGTCTGTGAGACTTGGAACTGATGTTACTTTAACATACTGTAATTTCAATACTAATTGTAAGTACTCACGACATACACGAGCCATGTGACCCCTCACTATCTAGTTTAAATGTGAAACTTGTGATTGTATTTACGCAATTCCATCTGTGATGTCACAATGAGAAAACCTTCCCTTATCTAATAATCCATACGCTTCAAAATCAATGCTACACATCAGTGTAACAACTTGAAAGATGAAGGTGGTTACCTTTAAGATGTCATTACAGGTCAAACTAAAGTCCACGATACAAAACTGCCCTGCACTCCACTCATAGGAAGTCACTCGATCACCTAAACACCACTAAAGACTAGTGACTACAGTTTTTTTTTTTACACCATTTCTGCACATTTAGGTTATTTAATGTTAGTACATGGGTTGTGGTGTGCGCTTCATATTAAAATCAGGTTAAAGATGCTAGTGACTACGGAAAGTTTTACGTTGAATAGAGTGAAGACAGCGGACGGCTCAGTGGAACAACCAGTTTATTACGATTTCTTTAGAAAACCAGTTTGTGAGGAAACACCCCGTTAGACAGGAAGAACTGGGAGCGAAGATACCCCTTCAGCTGAGGAACCTTCTTAATGAGGGGTAACAGCTGAGCGTCCACAGCCTTCTGGTCTTCCTTCCTCTGTTCGGTCAGCTGGTATTTCTACAAGAGGGTCGGGTCAGAAACAGAAGCATCACCATGAAATATGCTGGAGAAAATGATTTAACCAATCTCCATCTTTAAATCAGGAAACACCTACACAACTGTTCAACATCCATAATGAAGCAGTATTCTGTTTAAAGACTGAAATAGGTTTGAATTAATTAATTGCTGGGAGGCACGATGGCTTAGTTGTTGGCACGTTCGCCTCTCAGCACTAGGGATTCCCGGTTCGAATCTCCATCTGGGTGGAGTTTCCATGTTCTCCCCGTGTTTGCGTGGGTTTTCTCCCACACTCCAAAAACATGGATACAGTCAATTGAGTTCTCCAAATTGCCCCATATAGTGTGTGTGCCCAGTGATATATTGGCGTCCTGTCCTGGGTGTATCTGCCCAGCGCCTGAAACGTTCTCCCCTGGATGGGCATAGGGACCCCCCCCCCACGACCCTAATAGAGGATAAAGTGGAAGATGATGAATAAATAAATAATTGCTCAGTCTTAATTCAGGTTCATCATAACGAATCTCTGAATAGTAAATTAATCTGCAACATTTAAGACAATCGACTCAAAATGTAAACCTGTCTTTAACCAGGAGGTCACAAACGGTTCAGAACATGACTACTGGCACCGACCAGATGCATTTCCTTCTAGGTATATAACACTGCGACGTGTCGTGCAGCTACATTACATCTGAGCTCAATGCAAAAAAGGAACCAAGCCACACAGACATGGCCTGCACAGTGTCACCTTACTGTCAATTTAAATTTAAAATGCAGCAGAACCAGCTTGCATACAACATGGTCCATGCCATTTTGGATGATATTGGTGGCAAAATCATCATCTTGGCAGTTGGGGTCAAAGCACAGGGTCAGCCATGATCTGGCAAAAATCATCAACCTTCAGAGCTACTACACCCCATTAGAATCATATTTATTATTCACTGAACATAATTTTTTTAGAAAATCCTGTTTATATCAGTGGCAAATATTTGGCACGACCATCATGGCACAATGACAACACACCATGACTCTTACCACATCTACAAATTATTTACATTAAGTCATTTAGCAGACGCTTTTATCCAAAGCGACTTACAAATGAGAACATTATTAACAAAATTATATGGTTAATAGTCTGCAAGCCACTACAACTAAATTCTACAATGGTTACCAGTAGTTACCCACACAAAATCCTGTACTGACCTTAAACACTTATGTAAAAGGTACAACTTCAATTTGCTTGATGTTCTAGTGACTATTGCCACCTGATACTTTATTCCAGACCTTTAAATCTCCACCCCCACAAGTCTGCTCTAAAACAGGGTTCTCAGAACATGAAAATCACCACCATCTTTGACTACAGAGCTTTAGGTTGTGCACATTACCTCTTTCTCTGTGTCAAAGATCTCTCCCTCCTGGTGTTTGGGCTTCCTCAGCCTCTTCTTTTTGAAGTAAGCATCATTTAGGTTCTTGGGCAGCTTCACGCTGGTGATGTCCAACTTGGTGGAGGTGGCGATGCAAAACTTCTGATGAGCTCGGCGCAGAGGAACTCTGTTAATAGCCAAGGGACCTACAGAGGCAAATTAAAATCACAAATACGAGGGTTTGGCGGCACGGTGGCTTATTGGTAAGCATGTTCTCCTCTCAGCGCTAGTGATTCCCGGTTCAAATCCCAATCTGGGTGGAGTTTCCATGTTCTCTCTGTGTCTGCGTGGGTTTCCTCCCACAGTCCAAAAACATTGATCAAATCAATTGAGTTCCCCAAATTGCCCCATATAGAGTGTGTATGCATGCATGTGTGTGAGTATGTGCCCAGCGATAGATTGGCACCCTGTCCTGGGTGTATCTGCCCAGCGCCCGAAACATTCTCCCCTGGAAGGGCATGGGGAACCTCCCCGCGACCCTAATAGAGGATAAAGCGGAAGATAATGAATGAAAAATGAGAGTTTTAATACAGGAGACTTGTGTGTCTGAACCGGACTATGATCTGAAGACGTACCTGTGACGAGGAGAAGGCCACTTCCCAGCTGCTTCAGGAAAACCACACGCTAAAAGAAGAAATAAATTTTAATTCTTAAGTAAAACAACTTACTATTTTGGAATCAGTCTACATGAACTCGACCCTACTGTGACAATGATTTTTATTAGGCTACATACGATTGGGCTTTCACAATTCAACCCTCTGTTCACAGCATCATGCAGCCCAAGAATAATCCTGATCCTGAGCTAAAGGTTACCTGCATTGTTTAGCATTCTGAAGTTGCATACAGCAACAAGGACGAGTGTTCAATAATTCAACTCGTCGCCGTGATTACATTATACATTCAGCAGCAGAGCATTTCACGCCTCCCACTCACTTTCTATAGCAACAGGACAAGTTCTGCACACAGACACTGGCAGTGAGAATAACGGCAGCTGAGAAAAGCAGTCCTGCTAATAAGGATAGAAGTCGAGCAGCGAATCACATCAGGAGTCATTTGCTGTAATCAGTGCACTGCAGTCTGGGGCTCGACTCACAGCTGCATGCGTGACAATTTCAGAGCAATTCAAATGCAAATATACAGCGGAAAACATGCTGTCGTTTAAATTCTATAACCAATATTAGCTGCTTCATTTATAATTCTGAAGTTACAGCACATAAAGGTGGAATCAGAGGCAACCATGTGATATAATTACAATTAACAAAGCAGCTGATTCACTGTATTTTCAGAGCAAAAACAGTCCATCAGCAGCACATTACAATAAGACAATAATGTGTTGGCTGGGCAGTTTTGCTCCATACAGAGAGTCTCCTTAATATACTTTACTGAACAGAGAGGTTGAAAAAGGCCTTTGTCGGGGGGAATTTGTATGTTCTGCATTTCACTTAGGGGGCAAATTAGAATAATTACCCTACGTATGACCGTGTTAAAAAGAACGGGTGTCTGCCTTTCGATGCACTGTGTCCTGTCCAGGATAATTTCTAGCCTTTCAACTAAGGAGTGTTAAGAGGTTATCTTTCCCCGTAACCAGAATAAAAGCTTTTTGCATTTTTAAAACATGTCTGTACCTTTCCACGATGACGTCCAGTCAGCATGATAAGTACTGTTCCAGGTGTGATGGAAGAGCGCAGTTTCCTCCTGTGCTGGCTGAAGGGCTTGATGCCATGGCTACGCAGCTTCTTTGGAACATCCTCTGTGGGATAATAACGTGGCTGGGCGAGAAGAAGAAAAAATAAATAAATAAAAAATGGGTGAAATAAAAATCATGTTACAAAATTTAAGATGGAAAGCCAATCAAGAAAATTAACTAAACTCTCCTAAAGGATGATTCTTTGCACTTAATCAACATATGTGGTGCTGTGCCATATTAGTGGATCAGATGCAGCAGTGCTCCTGGTTTTGAAACTTAACACTACTGGACTACATAGTCGAGCCATCAGTTTTCACTAGACAGAGTCTTATAAGAGCTGATGAAGGATTGGAAAATAAAAAATAATCTCAAACAGCACTACCATCATGACAAAATCATTGTAGTGCAGAGAACCTGATAGTGTTCAAGTTAACATATGAAGATTAAGTACATGATACAGTGGTCTGTTAGTTAACACATAAAACAGGGTCATGATCCATTTGTATAGAATACAAAAACAAATTAAATTAGCCTTCAAATACATTTAAATATGCATATGCAGCCAAAGTAAATTTAAAAAACTAAGATCACATGACCAGGAGTGGACATTTGACAGCATCTTCCCCTGGTGTGACATTGGTGAAAAGAAACCTCTGGCATTCCGTATTCAGACTCACCTTCTTGCGCAGGCGGATGACACGCGTGCCTCCGTTCTTGTCTCCACCGACTGTCTTGCTCACAGTGGTTGGGGGGGCAGGTTTCTTCTGTTTTCTCAGCTTTTTCTCAATCTGCAGACAAACGCATCTCATTAATAAGATCAGTGCAGCGTTTTATACAGCAGCGCATCCTGTAGAATAAAGGCTGTTGCCTCGTCTCCCGTGTCTGGGACTCACCTTAGTCTCCGACGCCTTGGTCTTTTTCTTGTACAAAGCACGACGGGCAAACATGACTGAGCGGGAGTAGCGGCCGATACCCCTGGCCAGAACAGGATTGCGGCTGCAGTGCCGCTTACGGGCAACTTTCTTCTTATCACCCTCAGCCATCTGTGAAAGAATGAAGTAACAAATGTTATCCAGAACGTAGACACATTAAAATTTACACGGTTACACACAAAATCACAGTAACATCCACACACACAGTCCTGGGTCAAAGCGTGATCACTGACAAGAGTCAATAAGAAAATCAAAAATATTGCAAAGGACAGATTTAACTCTAAACCCTTGCAATACTATATAAGCTCCATCAAATCGACACGTGGTGACATATGAATCGTGCATCTTTAAATCTAATCTGTTATTGCCGTGTTGCATCCATCCATCTTGCTGCTGGCCATCTTTCTTTAAAGGATCCATAAGTACATAGGGTGTTGGGCTACCAATCTGAAGGTTGGGGGTTCGAATCCCAGGGCCACTGAAGTTACCAGTGTGGGTCCTTGAGCAAGGCCCTTAACCCTCATTGCTCCCGGGATGTTGTGATTAACTCTATAAGTCGCTTTGGATAAAAGCTTCCAATAAATGACCAAATGTAAACGCAAGTCCATGTAGTGTCACCAGCTTTTACATCCATTAAAAAAAAAACATTAACAAATCACCAGTATGGAAAATCCTTATTCCTTCGATGTAAATACACATTTGAAAATCTATTCCCACTCCGGATCGTTAACAAACCCATATAGGTGAAGCTGTCCATCACGTTCACATCAACAGTCAATTTGCTCTTTTTTTTTCTAGTTTTACATTACACCAAAGACAATGTTGTATGTCTTTTCATTTAGTTAGTTAAATTTGACAGAAGGGGGCATGATCCTTCAATAAACACAATTTCCTAACCATAAAAGCCACAACTTCACTTTGAATTAAATAAGCCGAAGGTTTTTCTATTAAAATTTAACCAACACATTGTCACATTTACATGCATCGTCATCCTTAAAACACGCTTTATCTAACAAATATCAACAAATCAACCACAAATAACAACGTAAAACACGCGAATGTTTATTTTTTACAAACTACAGACCGATGCACAACCGCACACTCGTATAATGAACTTATTCGTCTTTAATGTCACGCACAACATTAAGCGCACTTTACAGCTGTATTAACCAAGTCACGTGATCGCACTGAGCTCGTTTAGTATTAGATTTAAAATTAAGTTGAAAGTTTCAGCCCGAGGCAGCGCGAGCGCCCGGTCTCCCCAACGTGACATGCTAACGGCTAACAGCGGCGGCCGTCTGCTCCTCACGCCGACATTAATAAGCCTTTAATGTGATATTAATTCACACCGCACCGCCGCGTTCCGGACTCGGTTTAAGATTAAAACGCGTCTCTCTGAAAAACGCGAGCTGCCGGGAGCGCGGTGTGACTCCAGCCCGCGGTCCGTCAGGCCCCGCGTGAAATAAAACTATTATAACGAACAAGAAACACGTTTCACACTAAAATCTTCACTGATATCGGCGTCGGCAAAGCTGCGCAGCCCACGCGTGAAATCTGAGTTTGACTAGAAGTCGCGGTTTTAAAGGATGACATGAGATTGTAGTTTGTGTGAACAGAGAAAGAACGCCATTATTACCTCCTCCTAGAAAAAAAGACCTACATCCGGGCATTTCGCAAATATATACTGTGACGTAGACACCTCTTTCTGTTATTGGATAAGACGGGAGAGAGAAAACCACACCGCCCTCTGTAGGTCAACATTCTCACAGCAATCCGACCAAAAAAATCCATCCATCCTTTATCTTCTGCTTTTTGTAGAGGTATTAGGGTCGCGGGGGGGCGGGGGGGGGGGTTCTCCATGCTCATCAAGGGGAGAAAGTTTCGGGCGCTGGGCAGATACACCCAGGACAGGACGCCAATCCATCACTGGACACACACTCACTCACAAACACACACTCTATATGGGGCAATTTGTGGCATGGTGGCTTAGTGGTTAGCACGTTCGCATCTCGGCACCAGGGATTCCCGGTTCGAATCCCAATCTGGGTGGAGTTTCCATGTTCTCCCCGTGTCCGTGTGGGTTTCCTCTGGGTTCTCTGGTTGACATGAGTCTCTGGTTTCCTCCCACAGTCCAAAAACATGGATCAAGTCAATTGAAATCTCCAAAATGCCCCATGTAGAGTGTGAGTGAGTGTGTGCCCAGCGATAGGTTGGCACCCTGTCCTGGATGTGTCTGCCTGGCGCCCAAGACGTTCTCCCCTGGATGGGCATGGGGAACCCCACCGCGACCCTAATAGAGGATAAAGTGGAAGATAATGGATGAATTAATAAATTGACTTGATCCATGTTTGGGAAACTCCACTCAGATGGGGATTCGAACCGGGAATCCCTAGCGCTGAGAGGCGAACATGCTAACCACTAAGCCACCGTGCTGCCCGACCAAAAAAATGCACCGATCAAATAACCCCTGCTGTACATACATACTATTTTACTTTAAAGGCTTTTTTAATTCTGTAAAGCTGCTTTGTGACAATATACTGTTGTAAAAAACGCTCTATGAATAAATTACTTGAACTTGTACTCTGTTCTCTAATGGTCAGGACCCCAATAGTACCACCACAGGTGGTTCAAGTAATTTATTTATATAGCGCTTTTTAGAACAGTACATTTTCACAAAGCAGCTTTACAGAGTTAAAAGCCTTTAAACCCCCATAAAAGTTAAGTGGACATTGTGGAATTGTAGAACTCCAACAAAGTCCATCTTTACGGTAAGTGGAGTTTCATATAAACTTTTGTTAGTCCTGCTGTTATTGGTCAGGACCATCACAGAACAGGTATAATTTGTTATAATTTGTTATATTTGTTAAGTTCTGTAGTGACACTGATGCGGTGTGGAGAGTTTTAGTGCTGCTGTAGTTTCATTTGTCCACCTCAGTGACACTGCTGGGATAGGAATAATGCACCCACAGAATAATCCCTGAACTGTGGTGGTACTATTGAGGTCCTGAATATTAGAACAGAGTTAAGTTATATACATACGAATATATACTGTATATGCATTATTTTATAATAATATATATTATGCATTAACTTTGTCATTGGTATTGTACCTGGATTTGAGACAAGACACCAGCTACCTCATCAACCACCTACAGACCCAGATTGAAACCATGCTGATCAACAGCAACCTCTTCAGCTTTAACTCATAGGAAATGCACTTGAAATCTAAACTGCAATTAAAACTAATAAAGGAAGCCAGACTTGTCTGTATATTTATGTGCTTTTTATTACAATGTTAGACATTTAGGTTGAAACGTCAATCAACAGCATGAACAATTCAGAATACAAGCTTACAGTCGATTTTGTAACATATCCCCTTAATCAGCTTTAAGGTTGCTTCAGAAAAAAATTCACATCTTAATTTGATTGGCAATCTTATCGACAAATAGCATAAACCATCATCTCTCAGTGGAGTGAGCATGTGACATACACATCAAACTAAAGGGAGTGAGAAATACATTGCATTATGAACTGTCAGTGGCCATAAAAAATCCATTAGTCATCACATCTGTATAAAACTCAGTGAAAATCAGACTCAATCACACACAGGCACATATGGAGTCATTATACAATTCAAGTCCGATATGAAAATCTCGGGGGAGTCTGGACGGTTGAACATGATTTACTGGATATAAACACTATGGGTCGATGTGACGCAGTCCTACTGACCAGGCTGTTTCAGCAAACTGAACTGCACTAGAGTTTGAAGTATAAAATGGACCACCTATATGAGCTTGATTTTATATATATATATATATATATATATATATATATATATATATATATATATATCACATCAGTTAAAAGTTTGGACACACCCCCTTAGTGTCCATGTTCTTACTTCTAATTAGAGATGGACCTTGTAGTTCTACAATTTTAGACAGTAGTTCATCTGTTTGTGTTCTAGAGTACATACTGTGTGGCCCCCTTTACTCTGTTCTAAGTGTCAGGACCCCAATAGTACCACCACAGAGCAGGTATTATTTGTTTGGTTATTATTCCTATCCGAGCAGTGTCACTGAGGTGGAGAAATGAAACAGTGGCAATGCACTAAAACCCCCTCACTGCATCAGTGTCCCTGCAGAACTGACAAAAAAATCCACCACCCAAATTATACCTGTGAACAGAGGACCAGCAGGGGGGAAGGCGGTGTGTACAAACTCCAAACTGGCACTGTATATAAATCATAAGCTCCACTGACTATACAGATGCTTTTTATAGTTTGTTAGTTTTAACAAAGTATTGATAGAAGCAGATTATCTGCAATTCATATTTGCTACAAATTCCAACCTCATCATAAGTGAAGCTGATATATGCGGTATATATTTAATTAATCACATACTGTATATTGTCATTACCTCCTTATCTCTCAGAGTACCTCCTCATTAGCTCACAGTATGTGGAGTGTTTCTGCATTATTTATAATCATTCTTTGATTTCTACACTCTACCAATCTTTTGTCCTTTATTTTGCATTCTCCAGGATGACGGCGATGCCCTGGCCTCCACCGATGCACGCCGAGCCAACCGCATACCTCCCACCACGTCGCCTGGAGCACAAAGAAAGCAACATGAGTTTATGTAAGATGTACCGTGACTCCTCTGTATTAAGGGAAGTGTGTACGCATACCTAAGCTCATGCACCAGGTGGGCAGTGATCCTGCTTCCCGAAGCTCCGAGCGGGTGGCCGAGCGCAATGGCGCCTCCGTTGACATTACTCTTTTCAGGATTCAGGCCCAAAGCTTTGGCGACAGCAAGATACTGAGGTGCAAATGCTTCATTCACCTGGTAATTTAACAGCGGGAAGGTGACTGATTTGGCCGGAAAAGATGGTATGAATACTGAAACCTGAAAAGTACATACCTCCACTAGATCCATGTCTTTAATGGTGAGTCCTGCTTTCTTTAGAGCCTCTGTGATTGCAGGAACGGGACCTGGTGATGGGGAGATTTAATCATTATGTGGTTTTAATGCTACAATGGCGGCACGGTGGCTTAGTGGTTAGCACGTTCGCCTCTCAGCTCTAGGGATTCCCGGTTCGAATCCCCATTTGGGTGGAGTTTCCATGTTCTCCCCGTGTCTGCGTGGGTTTCCTCCGGGTTGTTCTGGTTTCCTCCCACAGTCCAAAAACATGGTTCAAGTCAATTGAATTCTCAAAATTGCCCCATATAGAGTGTGTCTGTGTGTGTAAGTGTGTGCCCAGCGATGGATTGGCGCCCTGTCCTGGGTCTATCTGCCCAGCGCCCGAGACGTTCTCCCCTGGATGGGCATGGGAAACCCCCCCGCCACCCTAACCACCCCGCGGAAGATAATGAATGAATGAATGAATAATGCTACAATTTCAATTTACAGCATTAAAAAGATCATCTGTGCTTCACTGGAAGGTTTCAAATTCCAAGTTTATTTGTCATTTATGCTCCATGTTGGGACATGTGCACATAGAAATTCTTAAGGTGAGGCATCAGGATATAAACTCTACATAGAAGATAAAATAAAATACACAATATTTACATATTTTAAAAAAAACGTAGAGTTTTACCAGAGCTCTCGCCAGTGCAGCCATTCTGCGGCGCACCGGAACCGGAACTATTGGGTTTGATCCCAATACTGGATCCTTTTGATCACTTTTGTACCTGAAGTTTCCTTTTAAACACAGTTCATCAAGGACTTACCAATTCCCATAATGCTCGGATCACACCCTGACACGTGATAAGCTACAATTCTCGCCAGCGGAGTGAGTTTGTGCTGCACAACAGCGTCCTCGCTGGCTATCACCACAGCAGCAGCCCCATCCGACACCCCCTGTGTGGAAAAACCAAAATCATCATCATGTAGCAGAAACCCAATCTGATTTTCCATTGACTGGTAGATTTTCTGTACTGGCTCATTTATGTGACTCCACCATTAGAACTAATATTTTAATTGTAAAGATTCTTAATACAAGCTAAGGCTTACTGAAGCGTTGGCAGCCGTGACCGTGCCTCCCTTCTTAAACACAGGTGGAAGTTTTGCCATCTGCTCCAGCGTCGTTTGTGGCCGGGGATGTTCGTCTTGAGTCATCGGCACTGTCCCTTTCTTGTGCTTCACGTCGATGGGGGCGATCTCAGCGTTGTAGTAGCCGGCCTCATGAGCTGTAAGTGAAAGACAGACTTTTCAGGAGGTCCCATGACAAGGTGTGGGGTTTGAAGCTGTGATAGCATGTACTGACCCGCCTTCCACCTCTGCTGAGTCTGATGGGCATACTGGTCGCAGTCCTGGCGTGAAATCTGGTATTTCTCAGCAAGGTTTTCAGCTGTGATACCCATAGGGGTCTTAATGTGAAGGTCGGAGAGTCCAGCCCACAGTGTGTCCTCGAGCTGATGCGGACGAGAATTTAAATATAAGTACAAAAGACTTTTTTTTCATTGGCTCGTGGGTTGAAGCAGAAACGTCTGGTACAGCACCTTTAGGTCGACACCAAATTTGGTACCAAAGCGGATGTTGCGTACGGCGTATGGTGCTTGGCTCATGCTCTCAGAACCAGCACAGAGAACAATCTCTGACTCTTTAAGGCAAATCTCCTGGAACACACACAAATCTGAATGAATATATCGACTGAAGTGGAGGAGAATATTTTAAGCTCACCACCCACATCACTGTCCAAAAGTCCAATGAAAGTTAAACAACAGAAAGCAGCATGCTTGCACAGTTAAATAAAGTGTATGTGAATGTCTTTCCTGACCTGCGCACCGCTGATGATTGACTGAAACCCAGATCCACAAAGGCGGTTCACAGTCAGAGCAGGAACTGGCACTGGTACACCACAGCGCAAACCTACATGGCGTGCGATGTAAGCAGCATCAGCAGAGCTCTGGAGAAGGAAACAGAAGGTCAAACTTATTTCCACTGCAATACAAATAATACATTAAAACAATGTTGTCATTTCACAAGCCTTCATCCAGTCCAGAATCCATGTACTTACCTGCATGACATTACCCACGATAACACTGTTTACTAGTTCAGGGGCGACGTTGCCAGCAGTCAGAGCAGCTTTAGCGGCGTGCTCGGCCAAATCTGTAGCACTGTGATCTTTAAGAACGCCTCCATAGGTGCCGAATGGCGTTCTCTTGGCCGAAACAATGAAAACACCTGAAACAAAAAGATGGTTAAAAACAAAATTAGCAGAATACAGAAGGTAGGACAGCCCTCATCCCTGCCCTCTGGGAAGCAGCTTGATCACATAAATCCGAGGAAACTCCTGGTAGCCTTTGCCCACTTTTATTATTACTGTTATGATATAGGGGCAGTGCCCAGTGATAGATTGGCGTCCTGTCCTGAGTATATCTGCCCAGCGCCCGAGACGTTCTCCCCTGGATGGGCATGGTGAACCCCAGGCGGCACAGTGGCTTAGTGGTTAGCACGTTTGCCTCTCAGCGCTAGGGATTCCTGGTTCGAATCCCCATCTGGGTGGAGTTTCCATGTTCTCCCCGTGTCTGTGTGGGATTCCTCCGGGTTCTCCGGTTTCCTCCCACAGTCCAAAAACATGGATCAAGTCACTTGAGTTCTCCAAATTGCCCCATGCAGAGCGTGTGTGTGTGAGTGTGTGCCCAGCAATTGGGTTTGCGCCCTGACTTGCGTGTATCTGCCCAGCGCCCGAGACGTTTTCCCCTTGATGGACATGAGGAACCCCTCATAGAGGACCGCGACCCTAATAGAGGATTAAGCAGTAATGATAATGAATGAATAAAAGGATATAGGGGCAATACCCAGGGAATTGGCATTAGCCACGAGTAAGATATGGCATAAACAGGGGTTATAAAAGATTAAAACAGTAAAAACTGTTAAAACAATTTAAATAAACAATGATTAGTAACAAATTAAGCTCTTCAAATACAATCAGCAGAGGAATGTTCAAAGTTGAAGGCACAAATTTTATTAATAAAGCACACCATGCCAGTTGTTAGAAAGGTAGGTGAATATTTTATGTTTTTGATTCCTGTAGTTCTATCCATCCATCCATTATCTGACAGGATGCCAATCTATCACTGGACACACACTCACCCACACACACACTCTATATGGGGCAATTTGGAGAATTCAATTGACTTGATATATGTTTTTATATATGTGGGAGGAAACTGGAGAACCTGGAGGAAACCCACACAGACATGGGGAGAACATGGAAACTCCACCCAGATGGGGATTCAAACCGGGAATCCCTAGTGCTGAGGAGAACATGCTAAACACTAAGAGTTCTGTGAATCAGGGGGAAAAAAACACTACAAAAGTAAATAAAGGATAAACACCATTAAACACGAAATTTTTGAAGGAGAAATCCAACACAAGCGATTCAAGGTGTTTGATAATACACGTGTGAGATTTATAAATACAGAAAAGCAAAACACAACGACATTTTTTACAAATATTATATAATTATATTAGATATTAGAAGCTAAACAAAAGCATAAGCTACAGGCAAAAGTAAGCATTATAGCCAGCTAGCGTCATAACAATGGAATTAAAAGGATAAAATGTGTTTTTACCTCTCAAAAGCGACATTTTAGTGATTTATTGGTAAATTAACGAAGGTCACGGTGTTCCGCACGAAAGCGCGTACAGAGGTGCTTCACCAGGGTAACCTTTCACCCAAAAACCTCTATCACGGACTTTACCATTCAACACTTTCCTGTTGTTTTTATCTTCTATCTCTGATATATCGTCTTAAATTCTTAACAATTATTTGCATTAATTCTAAATTATTTGTATAATAAGATTTTAAAAGGTAAAGTTTGAATCTTTAAAATATATATATATATATATATATATTAAAAGCACAGCGAATCTGCGTTTGTGGAAACACCGCGCCTTCGCACATTTTACGGGGTGGCAGTAGTTCACCTTGTCTTCTTTGTGTTTTTACAAGTTTTGGGAATTATTTACAGATTGAATGATGTCGGGGATTATGGGTCGCAGCGTAACGCAGGTGCTGAATAAGCCGCTTTTGTTTTCGTGGTAGGTTTAAAAGCATATCTGGATTTTTCATGCATTTAGCATGTTGGCTAAGCTAACATACAGTGAACTGAATCACATGTAATTGTGGTAAGCACGTGTCATCGATATATTAGCTTTTAATTAACTTTGTTTTTGTTTTTTCAGGAGCAGGAGCGTCATCGACACGTCTGTCAGACATAGCCACTGGTTTGCTTCAGTGTTTTCATTAAAGACTTCAGTTCCATTGCGGTGAGACGTCATTCGTCACTCTTCCATCCATTATCTTCTGCTTTACCCTCTATTAGGATCGGGCGGGGGGGGGGGTTCCCCTATGCCAACATGGTGGGGGGGGGCGTTTCGGGCGCTGGGCAGATGCACCCAGGACAGGGCGCCAACCTATCACTGGACACACACTCACTCACACAGACACACTCTCTATGGGGCAATTTGGAGAATTCAATTGACTTGATCCATGTTTTTGGGCTGTGGGAGTCAATCGGAGAACCCGGAGGAAACCCACGCGGACACGGGGAGAACATAGAAACTTGACCCAGATGGGGATTCGAACTGGGAATCCCTAGTGCTGAGAGGAGAACATGCTAACCACTAAGCCACCGTGCCGCCCGTTCCCTTTACCTCATACCCCATAACACATTGCCAAAAAGATTGTAATGACTGAATACTTTTGGGTCGTGGCCCGCTGCATCTGATTCTCTTATGCCGACACATTAACACACCACTCACACCAGTGTCAATGCTGTGCTGGGAACCCATAACCCACCAACCAAATAATACCTAACAAATAATAATAATACCAAATGCTAACCACTAAGCCACAATGCCGCCCCGGACTGAAAATGTTAACCTTTAAAAACGTTCCAGCTCATAAGTGTCCCACCCTTCTGTGACCTCAGAGCTGAGCCAAAGAAAAAGAAGAAGGTGGACCCACGACGTGAGCTCATGGCCAAAGAGCGCCTGAGAAAAAAGTTAAAGAAGCTGGAAAAAGTCCCAGCTGAGCTGATTCCAATAGAAGACTTCATTACTTCTTCCAAAGTCTACGATGAGTTCAGGTGAAGCAGGTTTATTAAGAGTAGCTCACACTTTTCTATAACTTAAGTTTATTTATTTATTTATATATATATATATATATATATATATATATATATATATATATATATATATATATATATATATATATATGTGTGACCCTTTTTAACAGTTACAGCTTCACAAATCACTAAACCTTAAACCCTCTGCTTCATTTCTCAGATTTCGTCAAAATCCTAAACTGTCTTACGAGGAGACTGAGCGCAGAGCGCTGCTGCACAAGGAATGGTCCAGATACAAGCATTCACAGCACCAGGCTGAGATGAAGGCCATACAGGAAGCCCTAAAGGCCCAGACACGAGCTTTAGAGGAGCTCAAACTGGAATCAGACGAACTCTACAAGGCAGCAATCAGCCCTGATGTCAGTCTTTTACCTTTCAAGCATCATGGCCCCTGTTATACACCTCCTGTTCCCACTCACGAAGCTCCTGATGGAAAATATAACGATATAACGCGAGTGTACACGCAGTGATGGAGCCCAGCACCTGGTCTAATACTGTATCTCTGTAAATATTAAGGAGGAACTAGACCGAGATGGACTCTCGTCATGTATTCACAAGTTTATTTATAATAAAATGGCTGTGTCATATAAGAAATATTATTACTTTTGAACTATGATAATTTCTTTTGATAAGGTCAACAATATTAAGTCTTTAAAATATTTGTTAGTGCATTTTTATTTTATTTTTCACACAGAAGATTGTTATTCTCCAATCATAATAGAGATCTGTCCACATTTTTACTGTGGATCCAGTGAGATTGAGGTTAATCGAGCCTGATGATGGCTGTCCACATACTGATGGCTACACCCTGTCACCTTGTTCTCTGTACATTGAGATTCCAAGTATGTCCAAGGAAAATTATTAACCATTTCAATCTGTACATGTTCAGGTATCCCGATCCAGAGGCAGGTGCCAGTCCGCCGGTGGGCTCTGTCTCATTTCCCAAACAGGAGTGAACTTTTTTCCTTCAGTCATCCGCTTCCTCTCACTTGTCAGAATCCTCTCCTATAAAGATTTGCCACATTATAACCAACACTGCATCAGTACCATATGATTTTGCTGTAGTGCAGGGGTGCAGACCTTGGCGTCTGGATTGTTGGTCTTTTCCCACTCTCGACATGCTTCATAGTCAGACTTCCACTGCTGGCAAAAGGGGGGTGTACCGTATGTGTAGTAGTTATGAAAGCGATGCCGGATGCTTTTACAGTGGATGAACTCACTCCAGTAGATTTCGCATTCACGAGGCGGCTGTGTGAAAAGACGAAATTCATTCATTCATTCTGCTTTATCCTATATCAGGGTCGCGGTGGGGTTTCCGATGCCCATCCAGGGGAGAACGTATCGGGCGCTGGACAGATACACCCAGGACAGGGTGCCAGGGCTGGGCACACACTCACTCACACAAACACACTCTACTATATGGGGTAATTTGGAGAACTAAATTGACTTGATCCATGTTTTTGGACTGTGGGAGGAAACCGGAGAACCCAGAGGAAACCCACGCAGACACGGGGAGAACATGGAAACTTCACCCAGATGGGGATTCGAACCGGGAATCCCTAGTGCTGAGAGGAGAACATGCTAACCACTAAGCCTCTGTACCGCCAGAGATGAAATTAAAAACCAATAAGTAAGTGATCTACTTTGCCTAAAGTGCTTACACACAGAGGGATTAGTCTCTTCCGTGCAGTACAAACACACACATATACACACACTGAGGTGAGCACACGTGCCCAGAGCAGTGGACAGCCCTGTATAAGGCGCCTGGGAGGCAATTGAGGTTGAGTGTCTTGCGCAAGGGCACCTCAGTCATAGTGCTTAATGCTACAGGTTGAAAGGCTGGTTCATTAACAACAAGCCTACAACACCCCAATGAAAACGTGAAGGGCAGAATTATAACTCAGATAATGTGCTTTGATTTCAAACCTTATTTTTATTCATGATCTGCTTCTTTATATCAGCAAAGCACAAGAAAACCAGCAAAACACATCATATTCAGCACACGATTTTTAACCTGTGCTGCAAAATGCTGGTCATCTCGCACAAGTACAAACCAAATCAAGCTTTTCTCGTCAGTCTGAAAAAAAAAAAAAGTCACAATACTTTAAATTGCAGATTATGTTTTCAGGTCATGACTTCATTATCATGGTGGCTTTGCCTCTCAGCACTAGGGATTCCCGGTTCAAGTTTTCATGTTCTCCTCGTGTCTGAGTGGGTTTTCTCCGGGTTCTCCGGTTTCCTCCCACAGTCCAAAAACATGGATCAAGGTCAATTGAGCTCTCCAGATTGCCTCATATAGAGTGTGTATTTGTGAGTGAGTGTGTCTCCAGCAATAGATTGGTGCCCTGTCCTGAATCTATCTGCCCAGCGCTTAAAATGTTCTCCCCTGGATGGGCATGGAGAACCCCCCTGACTTTATTATAGGATAAAGCGGGAGATAATGAATGGATGGACTTTATTATCAGGGCGGCATTGTGGCTTAGTGGTTTGCATGTTCTCCTCTCAGTGCTAGGGATTCCCGGTTCGAATCCCAATCTGGGTGGAGTTTCCATGTTCTCCCTGTGTCTGCGTGGGTTTCCTCCCACAGTCCAAAAACATGGATCAAGTCAATTGAGTTCCCCAAATTGCCCCATATAGAGTGTGTATGCATGCATGTGCGTGAGTATGTGCCCAGCGATAGATTGGCACCCTGTCCTGGGTGTATCTGCCCAGCGCCCGAAACATTCTCCCCTGAATGGGCATGAGGAACCCCCCTCCTCTCAGTGCTAGGGATTCCCGGTTCGAATCCCAATCTGGGTGGAGTTTCCATGTTCTCCCTGTGCCTGCGTGGGTGTCCTCCGGGTTCTCCGGTTTCCTCCCACAGTCCAAAAACATGGATCAAGGTCAACTGAATTCTCCAAATTGCCCCATATAGAGTGAGTGTGTGAGTGAGTGAGTGTGTCCAGTGATAGATTGGTGTCCTGTCCTGGGTTTATCTGCTCAGCGCCTGAAACTTTCTCCCATGGATGGGCATGGGGACCCCCCCCCCCCCGCGACCCTTATAGAGGATAAAGCGGAAAATGGATGGACTTCATTATGAGGACATTAAGTGGACTGAAACATTGTATAAAAGACAAAACCTAAAATTAGTATTTAGAGAATCACACAACTGCCAAAACCTGGAAAGTATTATAACGGAGAGTTAAATCAAAGTCCGTGTCTCTGAATGTTATGTTCTCATTCTTACTGTAATAAAATCTGTAAGGGGGTTACACCATTCAGTTTAATGGGGCACGCTCGGTACGTTTGCTCGGTACGCTTGCGGGTGTAGAAGTGAGAAACGCGCTCTTTATTTACTGACGTGGAAACTAATCAACAAAAGTTCATTAAAACGCAATAACTGCACGGATCAGTGTACATACCCTCCACAGCCCACCGGATTCGGCCATGACGCCTGTTTTACTCGTCGGTCTCTGCAGGCTTACTGGTTTACGCATGTGCTACATCGCCACCTACAGTAATGCCAGCGCATTACAGGAGCCTCCGCTCCCACGCCAACAGATTTACGGAGAGCTCACTGCCTGAAGCTCTGAGTTCATTAAACTCATCACAGACATAAATAAATAATCTATTATTTTTCACATCATTCACTCTGTACAAACTGTATATACATTCATCCACACACACACAGGACAGCACACACTCCAAATTGCCCCAAATAGTGTGTGTATGTGTGTGAGTGAGTGTGTGCCCAGCAATGGATTGGCGCCCTGTCCAGCGCCCGAAACGTTCTCCCCTGGATGGGCATTGGGAACCCCACCGCGACCCTACTAGAGGATAAAGCGGGAGATAATGAATGAATATAATATAGTATAATATAATATATTCATTCATTCATTATCTTCCGCTTATCCTCTATTAGGGTCGCGGTGGGGTTCCCCATGCCCATCCAGGGGAGAGCATCTCGGGCGCTGGGCAGATAGACCCAGGACAGGGCGCCAATCCATCGCTGGGCACACATTCACTCACACAGACACACTCTAAACGGGGCAATTTTGAGAATTCAATTAACTTGATCCATGTTTTTGGACTGTGGGAGGAAACCGGAGAACCCGGAGGAAACCCACGCAGACACGGGGAGAACATGGAAACCGGGAATTCGAATCGGGAATCCCTAATGCTGAGAGGCGAACATGCTAACCACTAAGCCACCGTGCCGCCCTAATATAATATAATATAATATAATTATAAGTATAATATAATATAATATAATATAATATAATATAATATAATATAATATAATATAATATAATATATATTCATATTTATTACCAATTCACATTATTTTCGTTATACATGATTACATAACTGTCAAATATTTTATGAAATGATTTAGAATTGTCGCCGTGCTGACTTTTATTTTGTAATAACAGGCGGAATTGAGTGTGTCTCGGGTTGGTGTCATGGCGGTGAGGTTGGAGTTCAATGTTTAAATCAAAATGCCGGCCGAAAGTTTAAGATGGGAAACTCTGGACGCTTTGAAAAACTCACCGAAGGGAAAAATTAAATACAGTCCAGACTGGCTGGAGAAAGACGAGGTGACGTTCAAACGGCGGGTTTATCTGCGCGGTTTGTTTAGTTTCTCATTAGACTAAATTAATTAACCTATATGCTGCTTTACGCCTGCTGTGATCAGATTGCGTTACGTTACATTCAGTTATTTAGCAGACGCTTCTATCCAGCGACTTACAGAGGATCCCTGTTACTACTGACTTGTGTTGTTCTCTCATTTGTAAGTCGCTTTGGATAAACGTGTCTGCTAAATGTGACGTAATGTAAATGTGACGTAATGTGATGTGATGTGATGTAAATGTAGTGCAAAGTAACAGTAAATTAATGCAGTGTATCCCAACATGAGCACAGGGTTAATGAGGGTTATGGGTTTTCTTAAGGACCCACTTCAGGGTTTGAACCCCCAGCCTTGCTTACCCCCACCCACCCCCCACCCCCCAGCAGCCTAAAGAAGTCATTTTAATAAGATTTGTATGCTGGCAGATTTATAGTGATGATAAGGTCGGAGAAGTTAGATTGGTGTTAAAATAATGACGAGTAGTTCCATCCATTATCTTCCGCCTCTACCTATATTAGGGTCGCGGTGGGGTTCCCCATGCCCATCCAGACGAGAACGTTTCAGGCACTGGGCAGATACACCCAGGACAGGGCGCCAATCCATCGCTGGGCACACACTCACTCAGACAGACACGCACACACGCACATATGGGGCAATTTGAAGAACTCAATTCCATGTTCCATGTTTTTGGACTGTGGGAGGAAACCGGAGGAAACCCACACGGACACGGCGAGAACATGGGGATTCGAACCGGGAATCCCTAACGCTGAGAGGAGAACATGCTAACCACTAAGCCACCGTGCTGCCTGGTGATTAGTTGCAAGCAGTTAATTAGTATTAAAGTATACAAGTCCCACCAACCACCTGAAAATGGCCGTTCCCTCCAAGTCCCACCATGTACTATAGCTGAAGTGCCCTTGGGCAAGGCACCTAACTCCAACTGCACTCCAGGCACTGTATACTAGGTTGCCCACCGTTCCGTGGTCGTATGTTCACTTCACTTCACTCAGGGTTTTTGTGTGTTTCACTGCACGGGTGGGTTAAATGTGGAAGACAGATTCCTTTGTGTTTAAGTATAGAAGGCAAAATATTTCACTTTATTTTACAGTCACATAAATTAATAAAGCAATTAGGTATGAAAGGGTGTGGCATTTATTTGAATAAATCACTGGAGAAAGGGTGTTGTTAGGGACGAGGTGTAGCGGAGTACAGTTACACCTCTTTCCACTGATTTATTTACAACAATGCACAACTTCAGTTGTGTTATTGCTTTTATAAAATGGTTACAAAGACACTATAATAAAAAAACATGGTTTGATTCATAAATGCATGTATTGAAAGCAAAATCATTGATAAACTGGGCTTTCATGATGCAATCTAATCAAGGGTGTGGTAGCTCAGTGCTTAGGGTATTGGGCTATCAATAAGAACATTGTGGGTTCAAATCCCAGGTCCACTGAAGCTACAATTGTGGGTCTTTGAGCAAGGCCCTTAACCCTCATTGCTCCAGGGGTGCAGGACCAAGCCTGTGCTCTGATCCCAACCATGTTGGGATACTTGTAAGTCGCGTTAAATAAACACATCTGTTAAATGACCAAATGTATGTAATGTAAAATCTAGTCCTGTTTTTAAAGTGATCGCTGACTAACAGAATTCTGGTTTTGCTAACAATCAAATACTGCCATCTGGTGTTCAAATTACAGAATGTTTATAAAAAAACATCGGGAAATTAATGTAATGTATCACACATTGATACTAATAGGAAGCAGGAAGTGGTGTGCGTTATTGTCACTGATGTCACGGCTGGACGAACTGCTTGGCCAATCAGATTCAGGGACCGTTTTATAATGGCGTTTATTCCCCTTGTGTTTTTATCTCCAGGACATTTTAGCTGACTGTAATGAGGTCTTCAAACTTTCACCTCTATCTGGCCAAGTTTTGAATAGACTGAACTCTCAGAAAGAGTCACACCGCCGCTCTTTACAGGGTTCCCCATTTAATGAAGAAGAACCACCCACAAATGAAGACAGACTTGCATCAGATGTCATCATCTCATCTTTTCCCCAATCATCCTTATGCTCATCACCGCTGAGCATTGTGGGAGCGCCGAAGATGGTAAGTCCAAGATGTCCAATCAGTTAATCAGTTTATAAACTGGAAATCATGATGGTTTTATTTTGCAGGTCCAGGAGGATAAGGAGGACAGTGCAAACTCCACATTAAACCAAAGCAGCACGTCACCTCCAGCCATCTCCCTGCTCTCACACAGGGTCACTCAGATGGCAGGCTGCATTCGCATCTGTGAGAAAAAACAGCAGGATAAAGTCAAGGTACCGCATTTTTAAGTCTTTAATTGTGTGTCACCTGATATCAGGCTGAGCTGATACTTTAAAATTGATGTATAACAAGCTACATGGTGCAGAAAGTTTTCTAAGATTCATTCATTCATTATCACCCGCTTTATCCTCTATTAGGGTTGCGGTGGGGTTCCCCATGCCCATCCAGGGGAGAACGTTTTGGGCGCTGGGCAGATACACCCAGGACAGGGTGCCAATCTATCGCTGGGCACACACTCACTCACACAGACACGCAGGCATGCACACACTATATGGGGCAATTTGGAGAACTGTTCCAATTGTTCCATGTTTTTGGACTGTGGGAGGAAACTGGAGAACCCGGAGGAAACCCACACGGACATGGGAAGAACATGGAAACTCCACCCAGATGGGGATTCAAACCGGGAATCCCTAGTGCTGAGAGGAGAACATGCTAACCACTAAACCACCGTGCCGCTGCTTTTCTAAGATGACAGTTGTATTCAAGTATTTTATTTGTTTCTTTGTTTTTCCAGGCAGAGCTGAGTTTGAGGCAGGAGCTGCAGGAGCGAATGGTGGCGGCGTTGGCCAGTCGAGATATGGAGCAGCTGAAACGCTTCGAGGAGTCTGTGGAGCTCAAGCAGAGGCAGGAGTATCAGGTCATCAGGGACATGTTGGAGAAAGAGTAGGTTCAGTGATTCACTGATCTGGTCCTTGGTCCATTTTGTTCGATTTAGAATGAACATGAACCCGTTTTTCCTAGAACTCAGGAAAGCCTTGGACGTCAGGAGAAACTAAAGGAGGAGCATCGACACAGAATGAAAGTAAGTGGCTCAGACCTCAGACCTCAGGCTTCAGCCATCACCGTTCTACCAAGTGACCTGGATTTTATATGATGAACATGGTGTACCATCATTGTCTCTTAATTCTCCCCCAGATCCTAAACTCGCGTGTGCGAGAGGCGAAGCAGCAAGCAGAGCTCGAGCAACAAAAAAAACTGGAGGGTGAGGAGCGGCTGCGGACTCTCAACGGCATCCAGGAGGAGGTGCTACGACTTAATAAGCTCCTGGATCCTTCCTCATCCCCGCAGCCAGAGCCTACGCTCGACTACACGCCTTATATCACCCGCGGCAACCAACTGTGTTCTCAGGTCTCGGAGGTGATTCGCACCACAGCTGATGTGAGTCCCGGTTCCCTACAGGTGTGCTTTAAATATACCATCAACCCTCGTTTGGTTAACATCTGGAGCTTTGTGTCCAGGGGCACTTCCCCAGCGCGGAGGACATGACGGTGGCGGAACAGGCCCAGCACCAAATGAGAATACTGCTGAACTCCAGGACGAAGGCGGAAGAGGAAAAAGCACAGGAGAGGAAGAGGAAGGAACAGGAGGAGGAGGAGGCACGGGAAAAAGAGGAGGATTTGAAAGCGCAGCAGGAAGAACAAAAGAAGAACGCAGCGGCACGGGTCGTTCCAGAGACGACCAAAAAAGAAGGTCTGGTTCTGAACTTGGTTC
Source organism: Corydoras maculifer (assembly GCA_019802435.1). NCBI lineage: Eukaryota > Metazoa > Chordata > Actinopteri > Siluriformes > Callichthyidae > Corydoras > Corydoras maculifer. The sequence goes on from JAFMOD010000943.1 coordinate 427,131, forward strand.
CACCGTCGTGAGTCCAGCTCGATGTTGAGGAAGCTGATGAACATTGCTGCATTGCTTACAGGTCTCATGACTTTTATTCCAGGCTTGCAGACCCAGGCCACAGACAGCATTCTGAAATGGTACCAAGAACTGCAGGATTTGGCAACCCAGTTTGCGCAGACCTTTGAAGATTTAAACAGCTGCAAAGACAAACAGGTCAGGCTGAAAATAAACCTGCCAACAGTTTACAGTGCAGCCATCACAATGTCGTATCCATAGTTTTTTTTATTGAATTTTCTGATTAATTTCCCACAATATGAACAATGATAATGATACTGTAATCCAAAGAGAGGCGTATCCATAGTTACAGTAAAACTTATGACATCAAGGTTCTTGCAATTCTCAGGTAGTTCCTGTCTGGCAGGGAGATTGGACCTCAGTTTTCTGAGAAAGTACATTATGAAACTTTACTGATGCCTTTATCTGAAGCAACACATAAGAATCAAGCTAGTGTACCATGCCCCCCCCCCCACCTAAGGTCTATGATAACGGGGCAGTCAGTGTCTTGTGGTTAACAAACCTGCCTTGCGATTCCCGGTCCCAACAAGTACTATGGCTGAAGTGCACTTGTACAGTGCTGCCCATGGCTTGCTTTCACTCAGTGTGTGTATATGTGTGTGTGTTTCACTGCATGGATGGGTTAAATATGGACCGATTCCTCTTTGTGCAATCACTGTAGGAATAATAGATAACTTTCTTATGTTAAGTTTCTTAATTTTTACTGACTTTTCAACATAATGTTTAATAATTTGAAAATGCTTGGTACTAAGCCACAAACATTTGGCCATACATACATTTACATTTGGTCATTTATTGGACACTTTTATCCAAAGCGACTTACAAGGTGAGTACAGAGTTCATCACAACATCCCTGGAGCAATGAGGGTTAAGGGTCTTGCTTAAGGACCCACATTGGTAACTTCAGGGGACCTGGGATTTGAACCCACAACCTTCAGATTGATAGTCCAACGCCCTAACCACTGAGCTACCACTCCCACATATGGTGTTACTCTCTTATTTTAACATTACCTTACTCAGTAGTTTAATTTTCTGTTGAATGTGTGCAGACCAAGAAACTAAAAATGGAACTTTCGAAAGCTGCCACGACTCCCGTTAATCTGATCTCCGGCACCTCTGGTGAGTTTGATCAAATTCAGTTCACTTGTAGATTGCCTCCAATTAGCTTCATGGTGGTTTTAGTCTGAACCATTGAAGAGCAAGCCGAAGGTACAGAGACAAGAAACTCCCTGGTATTTGGTAGTTTTTAGAGGAAGAAACTTCGTGAGAAGCAAGGCTTAGTGACATGTCTTTCTTAAAACACATAAACTGGAAAACAAAAGCAATGTACAGATTATCTAAAAATATTCAAGTTTTTTGTTAAATAACAATCTGTTCAGTTATCAATAGATAGATTAATATATATATATATATATATATATATATATATATATATATATATATATATATATATATATATATATATATATATATATATATATATATATATATATATATATATATATATATATATATATATATATATATATAAATAAATAAATAAAGAGGGTCATTTCCATTAATTTAATTTTACACACACACAGAGATCGAGGCTGATCGGTGTAAATTTGTTCAGGGAGGCAATTAGGGCTGCTGATGGTCAGGGAAGAAAAGAATGTTGAAGGTAAAACTGGTGAAGTTTGAAATTTTGTTTTGACTGAGCTGCAAGAAGTTGAGGTCACAGTGCTCAGAGACTGGTGTCTTATCTACAGCACATTCAAACAATAATGGGAAGAACCCAAACACATTAGACTCACTGTAAAGCAAGAGTTCTTTATATATATCTACTTCCAAATTATTACACACATTCATTCATTCATTCATTATCTTCCGCTTTATCCTATATTAGGGTTACGGGGGGGTTCCCCATGCCCATCCAGGGGAGAACGTTTCGGGCGATGGGCAGACACACCCAGGACAGGACGCCAATCTATCACTGGGCACACACACAGACACGCACACAAACACACTCTTTATGGGGCAATTTGGAGAACTCAATTGACTTGATCAATGTTTTTGGACTGTGGGAGGAAACCGGAGAACCCGGAGGAAACCCACACAGACACGGGGAGAACATGGAAACTCCACCCAGATTGGGATTCGAACGGGAATGCCTAGTGCTGAGAGGAGAACGTGCTAAACCACTAAGCCACCGTGCCGCCCTTATTACACACATTATATAATATATTATATATATTATTATCATTATATTAAATAAAATTTCTTTGCAGGATGTCCAACCAGAATCGCCTACCAGAGCTGTGGTTTTGATGTGAACTACCTCCCACAGTCATAGAATTTTTGCTTAAAGATACTCCAAAGGTTCGCTATAGGGTTGATGTCAGGGAATGATGGTGGCCAAACAATGAATTTATCTCCTTATTGTCTCCTTAATCCTATAAGCAGCCAATGATGCAGGGGTATTCTTTGCAGCATCAAATGGTGCATTGTCATGCATAAAGATGATATTGCTCCAGAAGGCATGGTTCTCATATTTGTACAATTAGAAGAAATCAGTCAGTCAGAAACTCTATATACTTTCACTTAGACAAACTATAGACTTTGCTCTCACCCCATGTATTGGTACATGCCTTTTGTGTCTTCCACTGTGCATGGTGTACCTTTTTGCAGTAGGAAAGACACTGTCATGCCAAGTTGGCTAAAGATCCCTAAAATAGGGCCCTTAATTTGGTTCTTCTTAAAATAGTGTTCATCGGTTATAATCATCCTTGTGTTCTCTTGTTCGTCTTTCTTCTCTGTAGCATCTCAGCTGAGGGAAATCTTTGATAAATTTGACAGACTGTTATCAGGGCAGACGGTGGTGTCAAATGGAAAATCCCTGTCCACCTCGCACCATCCTCACGGGCTGGAGTTCGTCAGCTATAAATTAGCGGAGACGCTTGTGGTAAATGTTTTTGTTTATTACACAGTTAGGCTCAGGGTTCCTGCTACATATGGAGGATGTATATTTACGCTCATTTCTAACCACGATATCTGTTCTCCCTACAGAAACAAGGAGAGGAGGAGAACAAGGCAGTGTTCCCTATCGCAGTTGTGGCGTCGGGGATCTGGGAGCTGCATCCTAATTTAGGCAAACTTTTCTTAGCCCACCTCCACAAAAAATGCCCGTATGCGGTACCACACCACCCACGTATGAAGGCTGGAACCTCTGTAGAGGATTATCAGAAGTAAGATGTTTAAATATATGCTCAGCATTCTAAAGGAGAACATGTGAGAACATTGATTCCAGCTGATTTCCTGACCAGAGGCATAGTGGTGGCACCGCATGGTGTTCGTGCCTCCATCATCCTGCTTAAAGATCCTGGGTTCAGTTCCCAGGTTCATATTGCTTGTATATTTAAATCCATCCATCCATCCATTATCTTCCGCTTTATCCTATATTAGGGTTGCAGGGGGGTTCCCAATGCCCATCCAGGGGAGAACGTTTCGGGCGCTGGGCAGAGACACCCAAAACAGGACGCCAATCTATTGCTGGGCAC
>JAFMOD010000945.1:0-19111 GCA_019802435.1 Corydoras maculifer
GTATTGACTCAGGGGGGCTGAATAATTTTGCACATCGCACTTTTCAGTTTTTTATTTGTAAAAAAATTGTTGATTCATGTATAACTTTCATTCCACTTCACAATTGTATACCACTTTGTGTTGGTCTTTCACATTAAATTCCAGTGAAATATATTTATGTTTGTGGTTGTAATGTGACAAAATATGGCAAAGTTCAAGGGGTATGAATACTTTTGCAACCCACTGTATATACACACACATACATACACACACACACATATATACATACATATATACGTGTGTGTGTATATTAATATATACATATATATATATTAATATATACATATATATATATATATATATATATATATATATATATATATATATATATATATATATATATATATATATATATTTGCATTGCATTTGCATTTACATTTGGTCATTTAGCAGACGCTTTTATCCAAAGCGACTTACAAGGTAAGCACAGGGTTAATCACAGCATACCTGGAGCAATAAGGATTAAGGGTCTTGCTCAAGGACCCACATTGGTAACTTCAGTGGACCTGGGATTTGAACCCCTAACCTTCAGATTGATAGCCCAACACCCTGACCACTGAGCTACCACGCCCTATGTATATACATGTATACATACATACACACATACATACACACACACACACACACACACACGTATGTGTATGCATATACTGTGTGTATATATATATATTTATATACAAACACACACACACACCACACACTCAGCAGTTAACAATAATAGTAATAATAATATATAGAGTTCATTTTAAAAGATAATTATCAAGAACTTTTAACATCATTAAAATCATGAATAGATCAACCAAAAAACATGTTTTAAAAGGGGTGATAATGCTAATAAGTTACAATTGCGTATAGACTTTAATTTTCGTACCTGTTGATAGTTGCAGATTCGTTTGCGTATTCTTTCCAGTTTGGTGTCACAGATGTTTCTAAACTCATACTGCGGCATGGAGACCACACGCTCGCTCTGAGCTATCAGCTGGCTGCAATTTGTTACAAAGTAGTTGTCATCTTTAGCGAAGGCTTCCAATATCTACAACAAGTAAACAAAACATGGTGTGAACAGCAGAATCGCCCAGTGCACATCAAATCAAATCTGATAAAGCAGAGGGGCAGGCGGGTTCAGCGATCAGTTACGTACACGGGGAGTGGTTGATTACTTTATAAACCATTTTTTAAAGATGTATTACCTTTGCGGTCAGACTCAAACAGCCCTTGGGTTCTACCATCTTCTCTAATACGTGGTGTTTAATTCCAGCTGAGCTGACGTACTCGTAAACCACACCGTGTTCCAGGTGAACATTATCCACCATCAGATTGACGAGCTGTGCATCTGCAGATAGGAATAAATTTTCCAAAACTCTCAATGGATCTAAAAGGTCAAACCAACAAGGAAAAGCTATAAAAACAGACTACCTTTAATTTTGACGCAGACTAGCTAAATGCCATTCTTGGTCCCAAAAAGAATATGCTAATCACGATTAAAAATATATGAATAAATACATTTTCTTAAAACTTTACTTAACTGATAAACAAGATAAGATTCCCTTTGTAATTATTAACCATTACCATTAATGGTGTAAAAAAAACACCCAGATACACCCAGGACAGGGGGCCAATCTATCACTAGGCATGCTCACTCTCTCACACACACACACACACACACACACACACACACACACACACACACACACACACACACACACACACTATATGGGGCAATTTGGAGAATATTATTGACCTTTATCCATGTTTTGTGAAATGTGGGAGGAAACTGGAGAACCCAGAGGAAAACCACACCGACACACACATATATAATTTATGTTATATGTATAAAGGTGTATATATATATATATATATATATATATATATATATATATATATATATATATATATATATATATACATATATAGTAGTTAGCATGTTCTCCGATTTTCTTCTTTTCAGTTTAAAAACATGGATTCAAGGTTAATTTAATGCTCTAAATTGCACCATATATGTGTGTGTGTGTGCGTGCCCAGTGATAGATTGGTGCCCTGTCCTGGGTGTATCTGCCCAGCGCCTTAAACTTTCTCCCCTGTATTAAACAAAATATTTGCACAATCAAGCCACAGTACCTGTTCCATTGGAAAAGCCATTCCCTTCTGAAGCTGAACCATTCTCTGCAGGACAAGAGCTGAATGCTGGCTCCTCCACATCATCGTACACACGATACACCCACTGACAGCCGTCCTGCGTTCAGCCGAGCACCCACAGCACAACAACACAGGACAGAAAACAGCATTCATGAATTAACATGTCTTTTATATTCAGCCTGACTGATCCTGAAAAACAAAAAGTGAATTGTACACAGTGCACCTGGGAGTACAAATAAAAGGAAATTGTTACTAATTGGGGGTGGCACGGTGGCTTAGCGGTTAGCATGTTCGCCCTCAGCACTGGGGTTTCAGGTTCGAATCCCAATCTGGGTGGAGTTTTCATGTTCTCCCCATGTCCACTTGGGTTTCCTCCCACAGTCCAAAAACATGGATCAAGTCAATTGTATTCTCCAAATTGCCCCATATAGAGTGTGTCTGTGTGAGTGAGTGTGTGCCCAGTGATAGATTGTTGACCTGTCCTGGGTGTATCTGCCCAGTACCTGAAACGTTCTCCTCTGGATGGGCATGGGGAACCCCCCCACGACCCTAATAGAGGATAAAGAGGAAGATAATGGATGGATGGATGGACATATAGAGGTTGTTTAATTTCAGAGGTAGCTGTGGATCTAAAGACTGAATTATGCTGAGTTGATAAAATCATCAGGGTGACACTTCCCAGTTTAATAGACTGCAGCAGATAATTGTCTGCGGGTGGACACCTCCCCCACTCCTGGCAACGAGTACAGCGTCAGAGAATCCAGCTTCATATGGCTGAGTGTTGTTTACACATCACAATGCACCATAGAATCAAATGTTGGATGCCCAAAAAATTCTGCTCTGATACCGTGGTTTAAAAAAACTATTTGGATGATTACTGATGTTTGTTTACTTCATATGTATTTGTATCCGGCTTACTCAGAAATGATTGCGGCACGGTGGTTTAGTGGTTAGCATGTTCTCCTCTCAGTGCTAGGGATTCCCGGTTCGAATCCCAATCTGGGTGGAGTTTCCATGTTCTCCCCGTGTCTGCGTGGGTTTCCTCCGGGTTCTCCGGTTTCCTCCCACAGTCCAAAAACATGGATCAAGGTCAATTGAATTCTCCAAATTGACCCATTTAGAGTGTGTCTGTGTGAGTGAGTGTGAGAGTGTGTGTCCAGTGATAGATTGGTGCCCTGTTCTGGGTGTATCTGCCAAGCACCCGAAACATTCTCCCCTGGATGGGCATGGGGAACCCCCCCGCAACCCCAATAGAGAATAAAGTGGAAGATAATGAATGAATGGACAAAGAAAATATAAAAAATATATTTATTAATTAAATCTGAAAATAAAATGAAATAAAACTGAACGTCATCGTGGAGGAAACTGGAGTACTCCAGTTTCCATGTTCTCCCCGTGTCTGCGTGGGTTCCCTCCGGGTTCTCCGGTTTTCTCCCACAGCCCAAAAAATTGGCAAAAACATTCAATGGTAAATTGAATACTCTAAATTGCCCCATATAGTGTGTTTGTGGGAGAGATTGGCACCCTGTCCTAGATGTGTCTGCCTCCCTCCCCCCCCAATAATGGGACATTCTCTATATGAGCTTCTAAAAGTACTTTACATGTTTAATAGCATTTGATGGTATTAGCTGCTTAAATTAGTATTCTTATAATATATAATTATAATAATAATTGATATTGGTATGTACTCGATATTAGAAATTAACATATTTTAATATAGATCTATCGATCCTTTCTTCTTGACATTAGGTACATTAGTAACAGACAGCTGTATATTTAAACACATTAATATCTTTTTTCTGATTCTGGGAGCCACGTCTAGGCAAATTAAGCTCCCTTGACTACTTGACGTGCACTAGTTAGCACATCAGAATTGTTCTTTAGTGCATAATGTAGTTAATCCAATGAGATTATAGCTTCACTGGATAAAGATCAGAACCCATGGGACCCTTTTCAAACTGTGTCCCTTATTCCTTTACGAATAAAAAACAAAATGCAGGGATTTATTTATCTGAAAATCGGATCATTTGAAAGTTAAAACAGGTAAATACAAACCCATATGAACAACAGTATTACTTATTTTTGTTGAATAAAGATTAAAAAGTATAAATAATTTAACCACATAACAGCTGAAAGATCCCCAATTAGAAGCAATTACTTCTTACACACATGCATGATATGGGGCAATTTAGTGCATTCAATTCACCTTGGATCCATGTTTTTTCGACTGTGGGAGGAAACCAGAGAACCCGGAGGAAACCCACGCGGACACATGGAAACGGAGAACATGGAAACTCCACCCAGATTGGGATTCGAACCTGGAATTCCCAGCTCTGAGAGATGGATGTGCCCATTTTGTTATCCATCCATCCATTATCTTAACGTTTCGGGCGCTGGGGAGATACACCCAGGACAGTGCGCCAATCTATCACTGGGCACACACTCACTCACACACACACTCTATATGGGGCAATTTGGAGAATTTAATAGACCTTGATCCACGTATATGGACTGTGGGAGGAAACCGGAGAAGCCGGAGGAAACCCACGTGGACACGGGGAGAACATGGAAACTCCACCCAGATCGGGATTCAAACCGGGAATCCCTAGTGCTGAGAGGAGAACATGAGAACATAATAATAATGTAAAGGTTCAAAACAAAAATGTAATTAAATTTAAGAGACTGTAAATAGCTGTAGCTGAATAATAAACAAATAAAATCTCTAAGATTCAGAGGGTCGACAGTCGGAATGAGTATGAAACATTGCCAGCTCAAAATAAAGCCAGGTTGTTGACCAAAAACCAACCTAAAAATCAACTCTGTACTTTTTTTTTCAACCTAACCCTAACTTAAAACAACATCAAACCTGAGATCTAACCCAATAGCCTATACACACAATCTCAATATGGGCCAATTTGGAGAATACAATTGACCTTGAATACATGTTTTTGGACTGTGGGAGGAAACCAGAGAACCCGGAGTAAACCCACGCGGACACGGGGAGAACATAGAAACTCCACCCAGATTAGGATTGGAACCTGGAATTCCCAGCTCTGAGAGACAGGAGAACTGTCCAAATTACAGTTACAGAAATCCTCTGACTTATCCAAATAAATTTTACAAATTTAAATCATGCTTCAAAAGTGAAGAATTAATCAAAGGTTACGGACTGCAACTTGCCCCTTTGTTTACAATGGATGCAGCGAGGGTTACTTTCTTTGGACACTGAGTGGTCCACTCAGAGGCATGACTTCATCTGCTACAAGTGGGTTGAACAATTAGAGTAAGAAAAACCAAAGCATCATGTCTAACATCAACGTATAACCTCACCGATGCTCTTCTGGATGGACTTCCCCAAACACAATCTTATGAAGCTCCAATCTCTGTTTGTTGGAGATGATGTGCAGCTGCTTTGGTTTTGGAGGAGTTTACAGTATAAGCAGTAAACCTTACCTTTTCCTGTTTGTGTTCAGGTGGATGGCTGCTGAAGTGTTCGAGCACCTCCTCATAGCTGCTCTGGCTCATGTTGGCACCATTGACTTTCTGCACACACTGCCCCGGCTGTAGACCAGCTGCTGCAGCCTCCGATCCTGCACATGAAGCAATCCAAAGCAGATTACAGATCAACGTTGATTTGAATATCCTTCATAGTATTAAACTCACAAAAATAGGTACCATAATATTAATATATAATATTAAATGTGATTATGAAATAGCGGCACGGTGGCTTAGTGGTTAGCATGTTCTCCTCTCAGCGCTAGGGATTCCCGGTTCGAATCCCCATCTGGGTGGAGTTTCCATGTTCTCCCCGTGTCTGCGTGGGTTTCCTCTGGGTTCTCCGGTTTCCTCCCACAGTCCAAAAACATGGATCAAGTTAATTGAATTCTCAAAATTGCCCCATATAGAGTGTGTCTGTGTGAGTGAGTGTGTGCCCAGCGATGGATTGGCGCCCTGTCCTGGGTCTATCTGCCCAGCGCCCGAGATGTTCTCCCCTGGATGGGCATGGGGAACCCCACCGCGACCCTAATAGAGGATAAGCGGGAGATAATGAATGAATGAATAATAATGCACACTAACCTCATTCTGGGTGTGTTGGTACCAGGAGCATGACGAAAGCTGCTTAGCTGGAGTTGCTCGCATGTCGATCAGAATGGGCGACATCCGTCGAGGAGCCAATCAGGCCATCAAGCACCCGAGCAGAACGCTGAAAAAGGAGTGCGGCGCCATTCTGGAGAGCATGAAGGTATGTTCCACCAAACCAGGGCAGTCATGGATTTGTGGTTGAGGAACCAGCCTTAGGACCTGAAGGTTCCCGGTTTAACCCCCAATTGCTCCCCTGGTGCCGTATACAAGGCTGCTCACCGCTTTAAGCATGTGTACTCACTTCACTCAGTGTGTGTTCGATTCCCGGTCCCACCAAGTACCATGGCTGAAGTGCCCTTGGGCAAGGCACCAAACCCCAATCGCTCCCCGTGTGTCATGTGGGGGATCCCCACCGCTCCTGGCATGTGTACTCACTTCACTTACACTGTGTGTTTGTGTGTGTTTCACTGCATGAATAAATTGGCTGCACTTAATTGCCCCTATCTAAATTGCCCCATATAGTGTGTCTGTGTGGGCGTCCACTGTGACTCTAGTATAGAATTTAGTGGATGATGATGAGATAAGGTCATAGGGTAGCCATTAAGCAATCAGCCTTGTGACCTGAAGGTTTGATTCCCGATACCACCATGTACCATGGCACCTGACTCTAATTGCTCCCTGTGTGCCGAGTGGGGGATGCCCACCGCTCCGGGCACGTGTACTTCACCAGTGTGTGTAAATGTGTGTGTGTGTGTGTCACTGCATGGATGAATTAAATGTGGAGGACAAATTCCTCTATGTGTAAGCACTGTAAGCAAAATAAATATCACTTTATCACTGTATTATACAAGTCCATTTTTTTAATAATAGTTTTGTGATATCGGATATCGGTCGGGTGCATGAGCCACAGCTCTGGTGGTGTTTTTCTGGTAACCCTAACCCTATAAAAATATCTTAATAAATAATAACTTTATTTTTACATTACATCATAAGGAAAAAAGTGACTGTTCCATGTTCTCCACGTGTCTCCGGGTTCGCCGCTTTCCTCTCACAGTCCAAACACATAGAGTCAAGATGAATTGGCTGCACTTAATTGCCCCTATCTAAATTGCCCCATATTGTGTCTCTGTGAGTGCCCAGCGCCCCCTAGTATAGAATTTAGTGAAAGATGATGAGATTAGATGAGATCATAGGGTATTCATTCAGCAACCAGCCTTGTGACCTGAAGGACCCTGGTTAAATTCCCTGTCCCACCAAGTACCATGGCTGAAGAGCCCATGGGCAAGGCACCTAACCCCAATTGCTTTCTGGGCACTGTATTCAAGGCTGCTCATCACTTGGGGCATATGTACTCACTTCACTCAGTGTGTGTGTGTTTGTGTGGGTTTCACTGCATGGATGAAATGGCTGCACTTAATTGCGCCTATCTGAATTGCCCCATATAGTGTGTCTGTGTGAGTGTCCAGTGTGACCCTAGTATAGAATTTGGTGGAAGATGATGAGATGAGGGCGGCACGGTGGCTTAGTGGTCAGCACGTTCGCCTCTCAGCGCTAGGGATTCCCGGTTCGAATCCCCATCTGGGTGGAGTTTCCATGTTCTCCCCGTGTCTGCGTGGGTTTCCTCCAGGTTCTCCGGTTTCCTCCCACAGTCCAAAAACATGGATCAAGTTAATTGAATTCTCAAAAAATTGCCCTCTATAGAGTGTGTCTGTATGCGTGAGTGTGTGCCCAGCGATGGATTGGCGCCCTGTCCTGGGTGTATCTGCCCAGCGCCCGAGACGTTCTCCCCTGGATGGGCATGGGGAACCCCACCGCGACCCTAATAGAGGATAAGCGGGAGATAATGAATGAATGAATGATGAGATGAGATGAGGTCATAGGGTAGTCATTAGCCATGGTACATGGTGGGACCTGATTGCTTAAAGTGTCCTTGGGCAAGGCACCTGACTCTAATTGCTCCCTGTGTGTCGTGTGGGGGATGCCCACTGCTCTGGGCACGTGTACTCACTTCACCAGTGTGTGTAAATGCGTGTCACTGCATGGATGAATTAAATGTGGAGGACTAATTCCTCTGTGTGTAAGCACATTAGGCAAAAAACTAATATCACTTTATTATACAAGTCCATTTTTTAATAATAGATTTGTAATATTGGTTCTTTTTGAGTCGGGTGCGTGAGCCACAGCTCTGATGGTGTTTTACTGGTAGCTCCCAGATGTCTAAAAATATTAAAATAGGTAATATACCTTTATTTTTACATTACATCATAGAAAAAAAAGCGGCCCGGTGGTGTAGTGGTTAGCACTTTCACCTCACAGCGCTTTGAATCCCGATCTGGGTGGAGTTTTCATGTTCTCCCCGTGTCTGCGTGGGATTTCTCCGGGTTCTCCGCTTTCCTCTCACAGTCCAAAAATATGGAGTCAAGATGAATTGGCTGCACTTAATTGCCCCATATAGTGTGTCTGTGTGGGTTCCCAGTGCAAGCCTAGTATAGAATGAGATGAGATCGTAGGGTCGTCCTTAAGCAACCAGACTTGTGACCTGGAGGTTTCATTCCCGGTCCCAACATGTACCATGGCTAAAGTGCCCTTGGGCAAGATACCAGACTCTAATTGCATCCCGTGTGCTGTGTGGGGGATGCCCACCACTCCGGGCCTCAGTGTGTGTATGTATGTATCACTGCATGGATGGGTTACATTTGGAGGACTCCTTTCTTTGTGTAAGTACTGTAGGAAAAATCGTGGTGGTGTAGTGGTTAGCACTTTCACCTCTCAGCACTTTGAATCCCAATCTGGCTGGAGGTTCCATGTTCTCCCCGTGTCTGTGTGGGTATTCTCTGTGTTCTCCGCTTTCCTCTCACAGTCCAAAAACATAGATTCACAATGAATTGGCTGCACTTAATTGCCCCATATAGTGTGTCTGTGTAAGTGCCCAGTGCAAGCCTAGTATAGAATTTAGTGGATGATGATAAGATGAGATGAAGTCATAGGGTAGTCATTAAGCATCCAGCCTTGTAACCTGAATATTACCGGTCCGATTCCCGATCCCGCCAAGTACCATGGCTGAAGTGCCCTTGGGCAAGGCACCAAACCCTAATTGCTCCCTGGGTGCCAACTGCTCACCGCTCTGGGCAGGTGCGCTCACTTCACCAATGTGTGTGTTACTGCATGGATGAATAGGCTGCACTTAATTTCCCCTATCTAAATTTCCCCATATAGTGTGTCTGTGTGAGTACTCTAGTATAGAATTTAATTGAAGATTATGAGATGAAGGGCAGCATGGTGGCTTAGTGGTTTAGCATGTTCGCCTCTCAGCGCTAGGGATTCCCGGTTCGAATCCCCATCTGGGTGGAGTTTTCATGTTCTCCCCGTGTCCGCGTGGGTTTCCTCCGGGTTCTCCGGTTTCCTCCCACAGTCCAAAAACATGGATCAAGTTAATTGAATTCTCAAAATTGCCCCATATGGAGTGTGTTTGTGTGAGTGAGTGTGTGCCCAGCGCCCGGGACGTTCTCCCCTGGATGGGCATGGGGAACCCCACCGCGACCCTAATAGAGGATAAAGTGGGAGCTAATGAATGAATTATGAGATGACATGAGATCGTAGGGTAGTGATTAAACAACCAGCCATGTGACCTGAAGGTCCAATTCCCTGTCCCACCAAGTACTATGGCTGAAGTGCCCTTGGAAAAGGCGCCTAAACCCAGTTACTCCCCGTGTGCCGTGTGGGGGATGCCGACTGCTCCAGGCACATGTACTCACTTCACTCAGTGTGTGTGTGTCACTGCATATATGTTTTAAATGTGGAGGACTAATTCCTCTGTGTGTAAACACTGTAGGCAAAATAGATCACGTTATCACTTTTAGATGAGATGAGATCACACACTATCATATGCTACACCATGGTCTGGTGCCTCCATATTTAACCAGCATGGCTCTGATGATGCTATTCCTTCGATGTAATAAAGCTTCTTGTTTTCCGTTAAACCTTAAGGTTGTTGTTTCCGCAGCAATATTCAGAAGCCGCACAGCTGTATGAGCAAGGCCAGTATTACGACAAGGCTGCGTCTGTCTACATCCGCTGCAAGAACTGGTACGAGTCAGCAGAGCCCTGACTATTCACAGATATTTTCCACAGATTTGTAACCATCCAATCAAATTCTCACCCTCGTGTCTTTAGGGCAAAGGTTGGAGAGCTGCTCCCCCATGTGAGTTCTCCAAAAATTCACCTGCAGTATGCCAAGGCCAAGGAAGCTGATGGGAGGTATGTGTACTGCATCTGATCTACAGTAATGTCACCCAAGCGTTTTTTAAGATGCGGTAGCTCAGTGGTTGGGGTGATGGGTCAGCAATTCGAAGGTTGTGGGCTCAAATCCCAGGTCCACCAATATTACTAATGTGGGTTCTTAAGCAAGACCCTTAATCCTCATTGCTCCAGGGGTCTGTATTATGGTTGAACTTGTCTTTTGACCCCTACCATCAAATTGGACTCCCCGTGTCCGCATAGGTTTCCTCCGGGTTCTGCGGTTTCCTCCCAAAGTCCAAAAAACATGGATCATGGTCAGCTGTATTTTCTAAATTGCCCCTTATAGTATATGTCTGTGTGAGTGTGTGTGTCCAGCGATAAATTGTCGTCCTGTTCTGGGTGTATCTGCTCCCTCCCTCCGACCCCCCCCCCCCTTCCCCCTCCGATATAATAATAATAATAATAATAATAATTCATTCATTCATTATCTCCCGCTTATCCTCTATTAGGGTCGTGGTGGGGTTCCCCATGCCCATCTAGGGGAGAACATCTCAGGTGCTGGGCAGATAGACCCAGGACAGGGCGCCAATCCATCGCTGGGCACACACTCACTCACACAGACACACACTATAGGGGCAATTTTTTTAAAGAATTCAATTAACTTGTTCCATGTTTTTGGACTGTGGGAGGAAACCGGAGAACCCGGAGGAAACCCACGCAGACACGGGGAGAACATGGAAACCCCACCCAGATGGGGATTCGAACCGGGAATCCCTAGCGCTGAGAGGAGAACGTGCTAACCACTAAGCCACAATAATAATAATAATAATAATAATAATAATAATTGTTGACGTTTTTCTCCATTATTTATATTTTCTATGTGAACAGATACAAGGAAGCAGTAGTGGCGTATGAGAGTGCCCGTGACTGGAACAACGTGATTCGAATCTTACTGGAGCATTTGAACAGTCCAGAGGATGCAGTGCGAATAGTGCGGGAAACGCAGTCCATTGATGGAGCCAGAATGGTGGCCAGGTCTGAGATCGGACACCAACACACACGTTTTCCCACTTTTTTCATGTTGAGAATTAATGTTTTCATCTCATTTTTAAGACGCAGTCATAGGCTTAGGCATAGAAACCAGCTTAGTGACCTGAAGGTACCTGGTTTGATTCCGGGTCCCACAAAATACTAACGCTGAAGTGCCCTTGAGCTCACTTCACTCAGAGTGTGTGTGTGTGTGTGTGTGTGTGTGTGTGTGTGTGTGTGTGTGTCACTGCATAGATGGGTTAAACGTGGAGGACTAATTACACTGTGTGCAAAATAGATCCATCCACTCATTATCTTCTGTTTTATTCTCTATTAGGTGTGTGTGTCTCTGTTTGTGTGTGTCTGTGTGTGTGTGTCTCTTTCTCTGTTTGTGTGTATGTGTGTCTGTGTGCGTGTGTGTCTCTCTCACTCTGTTTGTGTGTGTCTCTCTGTTTGTGTGTGTCTAGTTCAAGTTATTTATGTCGCGTTTTTTACAACAGTACATTGTCACAAAGCAGCTTTACAGAATGAAAAGCCTTTAAACTCCCAAAGAGCAAACCGAAGCAACAGTGGCAAGAAAAAACTCCCTTTTATGTTGTTATTCAAGGAAGAAACCTTGGGAGGACCAAGACTCAGTGGGGGACTCCTCCTCCTTGAGCGGCCAGGCAGCAACAACAATGTAGGACAGCCATGTCCAGATATTAAACAAATGAAAAACTAAAAACTATATGTGAGTCCATTAGGGGGCGTCCTGCAGGACCGCCAGTCCAATTAGTATTCAGGTTCCATCCAGTGTTCGTCAGCAGAGCCATGGATGAAGATCTCCAGGAAGCCGGTCACACCTCAAAAGAAACAGACAAGGAAGGCAGTTAGAGCTGATAATAAAGCACGGCATTTAATTAATAAGTAATTAATTAACACAGTGCATCATGTGACTCCTGCATCACTGACTAGAGCAGCAGAACTAAAAGAGGCAGATACTGCAGGCTCTACATAGATGAGATGGCGGCCCGGAACAGCATCATTTCAGTGCCACACCCCCCCCATTAATGATGAGGTGGGTGAAGCGGTGAAACGCCAGCATACACTGATCACAGATTACCCCCCAACACAGACAAGCCTGAGATCTACATCTTTATCTACAGGGGATTAATTAAACGCAAGATTAAATAAATGTGTCTTTAGTTTATTCTTAAAGATTAATAGTGATTCAGAATCATGAACGGTAACTGGAAGGCTATTCCAAAGTTGAGGAGCCTTGTGGGAGAACGCTCTTCCACCAGCAGTCATTTTATTTATTCTAGGAGCTAAGAGTAAACCAGCACCTTGAGATCGGAGCTCACGTGTTGACTTATACAATTGAATCAGCTCACTCAGATACTGGGGAGCCTGAGTGTTTCTGTGTGTGTGTGTGTCCGTGTTTGTTACTTTGTCCGTGTGTGTTTCTGTTTGTGTGTCTCTGTTTGTCTCTGTGTGTGTCCGTGTGTGTTTCTCTTTGTGTGTGTGTGTGTGTCTGTGTTTGTTGTTTGTCTGTGTGTGTCTCTGTTTGTGTGTGTCCGTTTGTGTCTCTGTGTGTGCCCATGTGTGTTTCTCTCCTTGTGTCTCTGTGTGTGTGTGTGTGTGTCTCTGTGTGTGTGTGTTTCATTGTGTGTGTTTCTCTCCGTGTGTCTGTGTGTGTTTCATCGTGTGTGTTTCCCTGTGTGTGTGTCTCTCTGTGTGTGTTTAAAAGTAAGTCTCGATAACACAGCGCCGAATCAGCAATAAGACTTTGTTTAGACGAGGCTCACAGTCTTTAGGGTGAATCTCAGTCTCAATCCGCTCTCCAAAGTTTCCTCGATCGTTACGCCGAATGTTCTCCAAGATGTTGAGATTAATAATCACAGTCTGAGTTCCAATGGCTCTGCCCATCACACCAATCATATTGGTTAGCTTGAAGGGGCGCTGGCTAGCTGACCAAACACTTTCGAAACATTCATTCATTCATTATCTCCCGCTTTATCCTCTATTAGGGTCGCGGGGGGGGGGCGGGTTCCCCATGCCCATCCAGGGGAGAACGTCTCGTGCGCTGGGCAGATAGACCCAGGACAGGGCGCCAATCCATCGCTGGGCACACACTCACTCACACAGACACACTCTATATGGGGCAATTTTGAGAATTCAATTGACTTGATCCATGTTTTTGGATTGTGGGAGGAAACCGGAGAACCCGGAGAAAACCCACGCAGACACGGGGAGAACATGGAAACTCCACCCAGATGGGGATTCGAACCGGGAATCCCTAGCGCTGAGAGGGCGAACGTGCTGACCACTAAGCCACCGTGCCGCTACTTTCGAAACAATAAATGTAAATATTTAGCCTCCGACGCTCTTCTTTATTTTTATTGTTAAACTTTTTTATGTTTGAAGTTATGATGCTGCGTCCTCTCTGCCGCCTCCTCCCTGTGAAGGTTTGCAGTAACATGCCACATCGGGACTTTTGCCCACAGGTTTTTCCTGCGCCTGAGTGACTATGGCTCAGCCATCCAGTTCTTGGTGATGTCACACTGCAGTGACGAGGCCTTCCAGCTTGCCCAGCAGCACGGCCAGATGGAGGTGTACGCTGACATCATTGGTGAGGTCACAGCTCATGGTCACTGCACCCTCAGCTCCAGATCTAATTAAGCAGCTGGATTAAATGAAATGCTTCTGAATTCCTGTGGGTTCAGTCAAAAAAGAGCCAAGACTTTCAGAAATCAGAGTTCAGTAAATTATGGACGTTCCATTTTGGTTTTCTGATTATAAAGACGCCTTTGATGTTTTTCTGTCTGTTTTGCTATTTTTTTACATTTTCTTTTTTGTGAGAAGTGTTCCATCTGACAGATGCTTTATCATTGTATCTGCCTAAATACCTCTGTGTGTCTGTTGGTGTGTGTGTGTGTGTGTGTGTGTGTGTCTGTCTCTGTACGTGTGTATGCGTGTTTGTTTGTCCGTGTGTGTGTGTGTGTGTGTGTGTCTGTGTGTGTGTGTGTGTGTGTGTGTGTGTCTCTCTCTCTCTGTGTGTGTGTGTCTGTGTGTGTGTGTGTGTATGTGTCTGTCTCTGTGTGTGTGTCTCTCTCTCTCTGTGTATGTCTGTGTGTGTGTGTGTGTGTGTATGTGTCTGTATCTGTGTGGGTTTGTCCCTGTGACTATGTGTGTGTTTCTCTCTATGTTTGTGTGTGTCTGTCTGTCTGTGCGTGTGTGTCTCTGTGTGTCTCTGTGTATGTTTGTGTGTCTCTCTTTCTGTGTGTGTGTGTGTGTGTGTGTGTGTGTATACAGGCCCAGAAGCCACCCCTGAGGATCACCAGAGCATAGCTCTCTATTTTGAGGGAGAGAAGAATCACCTGCAGGCTGGAAAGTTTTTCCGAAAATGTGGACAGTACAGCAGGGTGACTGCACTCATTTCACCTCCACCTCTCTTCCACCCCTCCTCCATCCCTCATCCATCCTACCTCCACCCCACCTTTACCCCTCCTCATCCCACCTCCATCCCAGCTGTTAATTTTTCATTTGCTTATTGTTTTCAATAGTTGTTCTTACAGAAGTGATTAATCACATGAAACCTCTAAACTCTCTGACTCCTACAGGCACTGAAGCACTTTCTGAAGTGTCCCAACTCTGATGATAACCTGGCAATCGAAATGGCCATTGAGACGGTGAGGGTGCAGCGATCTGGTGACTGTAATCACATGTTTATACCAAACATTGTATCCAATCAGAAGCCAGCACATAAGAACCTATTGTCCTCTGTGATCTGAAGCAAACTTAGGGGACCCATGTGACTTTCATCCCTCCATTATCTTCTGCTTTATCCTCTGTTAGGGTCAAGGGGGGTCCCCATATCCATCCAGGGGAGAACGTTTCAGGCGCTGGGCAGATACACCCAGGACAGGACGCCAATCTATCACTGGGCACACACTCACTCAGACACACACACCACCTTCTCCCCAGCATGGTGGTCCCACCACACTGCGTTCATTACCGACGGCTCTGCCTTCTCCCCCATCACCATGGTGGCTTTTCCTCAGGCTATTTGTGCAAGTCCTGATGGTCCTGTATCTTTTTCCTAATGGAAGAAAGATAAAGAGTCGGTGGGCTGGGTGGGATGAGGTTCCCACGATCCTCTGAGATGGTGAACATCATGCTCCTACCACACTGTGTATTAGAAACCCCTACCCATCCAGACTCACTTCCACCTAGTGAACCAGCCCATCCCGAAACAATGAACGACGCCTTGTGTAGGACTTTGCAGTTTCACTGAAGGTTTCTAAACCTGTGTGAATTCTGTCCATCCATCCATTATCTTCCACTTCATTCTCTACTAGGGTCGCGGTGGGTACCCCATGCCCATCCAGGGAGAACATTTCGGGCGCTGGACAGATACCCAGAACAGTGCGCCAATCTATCACTGGGCACTCACTCACTTACACACACACTCTATATGGGGCAATTTGGAGAATTCAATTGACTTGATCCATGTTTTTGAACTGTGAGAGGAAACCGAAGAACCCGGTGGAAACCCACGCAGACACGGGGAGAACATGGAAACTCCACCCAGATTGGGATTCGAACCGGGAATACCTAGCGCTGAGAGGAGAACATGTTAACCACTAAGCCCCTCCTCCATTGCCCCTGTTTCAATTCCGATTTAAAAAAAAAAATGTTTTTATTAAAACATACCTAACGATTGCCTCGTCGCAGGTGGGCGAAGCCAAAGATGATGATCTGACTAATCAGCTAATCGATTTCCTCATGGGTGAAAATGACGGGATGCCAAAGGTAGGTGGTCGACTGAAAGCTGGGCTGCTGCCGCGGGTGTTTTTAATTCTCTTTTATTTTTGTCTCATCAGCATTAACCGGGGGATACGTTGTTTTTTCTTTCCATTATGCTTGCCTTCTGCATGTAGTCTCTGTCTGTGAGTAACACCATGCTGCATCATGCCATTAATTCGCAGGGGTGTCACTGTCTGTGTGTTCTGTCACTAGCAGCACTGTATCGCTTGTCATGTCTTAGTTGCTGACTCGGAGGAAAAAATGCTGTTTATATAATGTAGAAAATCACTGATTGGAGTCATTTTTTGACTGAAGGATGCCAAGTATCTCTTCCGGCTCTATATGGCACTAAAACAGTACAAGGAGAGCGCGAGGACGGCCATCATCATCGCCAGAGAGGAGCAGTCTGCAGGTACTTACACGTCATAATAAAAAGCAGCCATCCATCTTTTATCCTCCGCTTAATCCTTTACTGGTGGAGGTGGGGAGGGGGGAGTTGATTCAGGGGCTGGGCAGATCAGACCGCCAATCTATCACTGGGCACACACTCACTCACACAAACACACACTATATGGGGCAATTTAGAGCTTTCAATTTACCTTGAATGCGCAAACAACTAAGCCACCATGCTGTCCTTGATAACCCATGCATCCATTTACCCATTATCTTCCGCTTTATCCTCTACTGGGGTCGGTGGGGGGGTGTGTTCCCTATATTCATCCAGGGGAGAACGTTTGGGGCGCTGTGCAGATACACCCAGGTCAGGGCGCCAAACAATCACTGAACACACTCACTCACACAAACCATACAGGGGCAATTTAGATCGAATCCATGTTTTTGGACTGTGGGAGGAAACCATGAGAGAGGGAGAACATGGAAATTCTACATAGAAGCCTCACTGACCACTAACCCCATGTTTCACCCTTAATAAAAACCCTTCCATCCATTATCTTACACTTTATCTTCTACTAGAGTCAAGAGACGGGGGAGGTTCCCCATCCCCTTCCAAGGGAGAACGTTTTGGGAGCTGAGCAGATACACACAGGACAGGACACCAATCTATCGCTGGGCACACTCACTTACACACACAGACACACACACCATATGGGGCAATTTAGATAGAGGAAATAAATCTTATAAGCCTTTAAACCCCCAAAGGGCAAACTGAAGCAACAGTGGCAAGAAAAAATCTCCCTGTTATGTTAATATTTTAAGGAAGAAACCTTGTGAGGACCAAGATTCAATCAACAGTGTGGGACAGCCATGTACAGATGATCACGTGACCTGTATTTAACAATTGTAAACTAATTTGTTCATTGTGGGTGTCCTGCAGGACTGCCAGTCCAATAGAAATCCAGGTTTCAGGGAGAAAAGAGCAGGTTCAGTGTAATCGGAACACACCCTCTGGTTCCCTTTTTTAAAAAGAGGCACCACCGACCCCGACTGCCAGCCCAGAGGCACTGTCCCTGATGACCGTGCAATGTTGAAATGGCAGGTCACGTTTCCCGCCACGTTTCTAAAAATGTGTGTGTGGCTGTCCTACATTGTTGTTGCTGCCTGGCCGCTCAAGGAGGAGGAGTCCCCCACTGAGTCTTGGTCCTCCCAAGGTTTCTTCCTTAAATAACAACATAAAAGGGAGTTTTTTTCTTGCCACTGTCGCTTCGGCTTGCTCTTTGGGGTTTTGAAGGCTTTTCATTCTGTAAAGCTGCTTTGTGACAATGTACTGTTGTAAAAAGCGCTCTATAAATAAATAACTTGAACTTAACTTGTGTGTGTGTGTGTGTCTGTGTGTGTATTTAGGTAACTACAGGAACGCTCATGATGTCTTATTCAGCATGTACATGGAGCTTCAAACCCAGAAGATCAAAATCCCAGCCGAAATGGCCACTAATCTGATGATACTGCACAGCTACATGCTCGTGAAGGTGAATCACATCTCACACACCTCACAAACACACAAGTGCTGCAGATCCTGCCCACATCTCAAACCCCCGTCTTAAGCTCTTGACGGCACTTTCGCAGACTGGTAGTGATGTGGGAATGTGGGCTGCATCCAGAACAGCAAAATCTCCGCAAGAGTATACACCGCATTCCAAATTATCATGCAAATGATATTGTTCTTGGATTTTTCCCCTGTGGTCCATGTCAGGGGATTTATTTAGGATTCATTGGGGTCCAGGTGAAGGAAATTTCATCATTCATTCATTCATTCATTATCTCCCGCTTATCCTCTATTAGGGTCGCGGTGGGGTTCCTCATGCCCATCCAGGGGAGAACGTCTCGGGCGCTGGGCAGATAGACCCAGGACAGGGTGCCTATCTATTGCTGGGCACACACTCACGCACACAGACACACTCTATATGGGGCAATTTTGAGAATTCAATTAACTTGATCCATGTTTTTGGACTGTGGGAGGAAACCGGAGAACCCAGAGGAAACCCACGCAGACACGGGGAGAACATGGAAACTCCACCCAGATGGGGATTCGAACTGGGCATCCCTAGCGCTAAGAGGAGAACGTACTAACCACTAAGCCACCGTGTCGCCTGAAATTTCATCATGATTGACATAATTTGTTATGACGTGTTATGATTAATGCCATATTCTGTATACCGAAGTGACCTACTAGTTCATATCAACAACTAAAAGGCAAACCGAATTACAAATATCCATCCATTATCTTCCGTTTTATCCTCTATTAGGGTCGCGGTGGGGTTCCCCATGCCCATCAAGGGGAGAACGTTTCGGGCGCTGGGCAGATAGACCCAGGACAGGGCGCCAATCCATCGCTGGGCAC
>JAFMOD010000945.1:29135-49574 GCA_019802435.1 Corydoras maculifer
CCATGACACCACCACCACCAGCCTGAACCGTTGATACAAGGCAGGATGGATCCATGCTTTCATGTTGTTGACGCCAAATTCTGACCCTACCATCCGAATGTCGCAGCAGAAATCGAGACTCATCAGACCAGGCAACGTTTTTCCAATCTTCTATTGTCCAATTTCGATGAGCTTGTGCAAACTGTAGCCTCAGTTTCCTGTTCTTAGCTGAAAGGAGTGGCACCCGGTGTGGTCTTCTGCTGCTGTAGCCCATCTGCCTCAAAGTTCGACGTACTGTGCGTTCAGAGATGCTCTTCTGCCTACCTTGGTTGTAACGGGTGGCTATTTGAGTCACTGTTGCCTTTCTATCAGCTCGAACCAGTCTGGCCATTCTCCTCTGACCTCTGACATCAACAAGGCATTTCCGCCCACAGAACTGCCGCTCACTGGATGTTTTTTTCTTTTTCGGACCATTCTCTGTAAACCCTACAGATGGTTGTGCGTGAAAATCCCAGTAGATCAGCAGTTTCTGAAATACTCAGACCAGCCCTTCTGGCACCAACAACCATGCCACGTTCAAAGGCACTCAAATCACCTTTCTTCCCCATAATGATGCTCGGTTTGAACTGCAGTCTTGACCATGTCTACATGCCTAAATGCACCGAGTTGCCGCCATGTGATTGGCTGATTAGAAATTAAGTGTTAACGAGCAGTTGGACAGGTGTACCTAATAAAGTGGCCGGTGAGTGTATATATATATATATATATATATATATATGTATGTATAGTGTATATATGGATAGTTCTGGTTCTGGTTATATATTTATATATATATATATATAATATTGCTGTGCTGGGACGGGTTAAAGAGTCTGAATCTGTGAAAACAGTCTGTCCTGTCACTGAATAAGCTCTTCCGCCTGATGGTGGCGCTGTCCAGACTGTGCTCTGCATTTTTCATGCTGATCAGCAGTTTGCTGATTGCCCTGCTCTCTTCCACTGATCTGAGATCCCTGCTCTGTTCTGAGCAGAGAACCAGCGTTCCTCACCAGCCTGTCGAGTTGCCGGACGTCCGTCTTTTTAATGCTGCTTCTCCAGCATACCACCGAACCGAGGAGGACGCTGGCCACCACAGAGTGCTACAACACAGACTGTTCTGTGGTTGTTCTGCTGATTGCTGTTTCACAGCTCCATGCAACACTCGCTGCTCTACACAGAGATGATCAGCAGTTTATTGACCCACAGCATATTGTTTTAAGGCTTCATTACAACATTAACAACGTTATAACAACATTAAAGAAAATGTTTTGAAAAGGATTTTTCTGTCTCTGTCTTTAAAAGACGTCCAGACACTTCAGAAGTGGAAGAGGAAAGTTCTCCGTGTCCGTTCTGTGATTTCAGTCTCCCTGAGTATGAGCTGCTGTGTCCCGGCTGCAAAAACAACCTGCCTTACTGCATAGCTACGGTACACACAGACACACACACACACACACACTACAGACACAAAATTTATATATACTTGAACACAGTCTTGTGCATACACATATACACACAACCATGCACAATACAATACAAGCACACCCAAACACACAAAGCACACACAAATACACATGCTTGACAATACAAACATTCACAAATGCATACACACACTATACATACACACACACAATGTTATATACACTTGCACACAGTCATGCACATACACATATTTACACACACACACACACAAACTCTAAGAGACATGTATGTTTACATACTTACATAAATTCATGTATGAACACACATATACTTACATTTTCTCTCTCACATACGCACACACACTATATTCACACACACATTCATACTCATGCATTTACACAAAACACATATACACACACATACACACAACTCTCATGTAGCTAAAAAACTAAGCTAAAAAAAGTGAGAACCCCTGATCCTGACAAAAATATGATGCAAATGTTTGTGTGTGTTTCTTTTAGGGTCGTCATATGATAAAGGAGGACTGGTGCGTGTGTCCAAATTGCAACTTTCCTGCACTGTACTCACAGTTTACAGAGTACGTCTATCTCAACTCACTACATTCGTACACATTAAATATTACTATCACAATATCACAAAGATTTATAGATTCGATTATTCTTTAATCCAATTTTTAATTAGAACATACAAACCTGCAGCCTCAATATGACTGTGCAGTATAATTCTCCTGCATATTACCGTCCTGACAGACTGAGAGCATTATTTCAGCGAGCCGTCCACAGCATGGCTTAAATTAGGGCGTGTCAGCGTGTCTTTGTTATCATACCAATGAGAAAAGTATGCTTCGCACAGTGCGAAAAGCACAAAAGTCATGTACTTATTCTCTTAATTCTTTATTGGGCGTAACATGCAATAAAGCGATCAGTGTGCCATTTGCCATTCTCTTTAAGAGCCAGACAGCACTCTGACTTTGGCAGTGTGCTATTTTAGTGGTGCAGCTACCTGGACTCAATGTACTGCTCTATAAGGTTCTCTATTTGACTGTGAATGGAAAACACGCAGTATAGTGTAGACTAAGTACAAATGCAGTGAGATTTAATAGCCTTCATTTCTATTCATAAACAAATAGGGTTCTGACTTTTTATGGCACAGTCATGTGTAGATCCCACTCTCGCACCTCCATAATCCACTTCCGGCCTCCTTTACGGGCTTACAGGAGGGGAGATTATTAGCCCAATCAATCCCACATCAATCCCAGGCTGGTGTTAACCATTTACACGATCTGTGTCCTAAGACCGCCTCCCATCTGCAGACTCCGCCCATCACACCCTCGCACCACAGCGCTGCTTTACATTCAGTAGCTTTGTAGCTAATACAGTTCAATCTACCCCCCTGATTTGTCTTAATGCCCCAAACCATTCTGTTTGTTTTGTATCAGACTGCTGGAGACTGAGCCGGTGTGTCCCATGTGCTCCGAGAGCGTGAGTGCAAATCAGCTGGTGAAGATCTCGGACTGTTCCAAATACCTGCAGCAGGATTAGCTGGAACCCTGGAACACACACACACACACACACACACACACACACACACACACTACAAGGGGCAGATGACTTGCTTTTTTTTCTAGGTTTGCTGCCATCTTTGGCAGAGGCATTAACAGAGAACAAAGCAGCAGCAGCAGCAGCAGGAACAGCCTTCGCAGAACCGTAGCTGCTTACCTACTCTCTCTCCCTCTCACACACACACACACACACACTCACACACACACTAACCTTGAGTTTTTAAAAAAGGTAAAGAGTTTATTTTTGGAAATCTTTACACACTGCTTTGTACCCAGTGCTTCGTTTGCACCTTGTAGATTTTAGCAGCTGATAGACTCAGTGTGTTGTTAGCTCTCTAATGACAGACAGATTGTGTAATTAGGTATTTTTTTTACCCACAATGCTACGCATCATGTCACTGTGTCTGTATCTTGTGTTTTGCTTTTCGGGTTTCTTACATGCCTTACGTAACACTGTAAATAAAACCAGACATTTACACAGCTCTTTAAACTGTGCTATAATACATACTCTGTTCTAGGGGTTCTCAACTGGTCTCAGCGCAAGACCCACATTTTCACATGTCGTGACCCACTTTCATAAAATACAAACATTAATGCCTTCAGAATTTCATTTAAACATGCAAAGTGAATTTAAAGGCATTTTTTTAAAGAAACCGGTTTCCTCCACAGTTTGGACCGGAGGAAACCAACGTGGACACACGTTGAACATGAAAACTCCACACCGATTGGGATTCAAACCAGGAATCCTTAGCACCGAGAGAAGAACATGCTTACCACTAAGCCACTGTGCCACAAGACAAAAATCCACAAATCGTCCAGGTTACATTTGCGTTTTCTTTAAATCTTGTTGGCGAACATAACAAATTTAAAAAGAAGGGAAACAGGCCAAAAATGAGATGAGAATCAGCACCTCCAAATCTGAGGCCATGGTTCTCAGTCAGAAAAGGGTAGAGATTCCTCTCTGGGTCAGGGATCAGATCTTGCCTCAAGTGGAGGAGTTGAAGTATCTCGGGGTCTTGTTCACGAGTGATGGTAAGATGGAGCGTGAGATTGACAGACGGATCAGCGCGGGGTCAGCAGTGATGCGGACTCTATACTGGTCTGTTGTGGTGAAGAAGGAGCTGAGCCATAAGGCAAGGCTCTCGATTTACCAGTCGATCTACGTTCTGACCCTCACCTATGGTCATGAGCTTTGGGTAATGACCGAAAGAGCAAGATCGCCGATACAAACGGCCGAAATGGGTTTTTCTCCGCAGGGTGGCTGGGCTCTCCCTTAGAGATGAGGGTGAGAAGCTCGGTCATCTGGGAGAGACTCGGAGTGGAGCCGCTGCTCCTCCGCATCGAAAGGAGCCAGTTGAGGTGGTTCGGGCATCTGGTCAGGATGCCTCCTGGGCGCCTTCCTAGGGAGGTGTTCTAGGCAAGTCCAGCTGGAAGGAGACCCCGGGGAAGACCCAGGACACGCTGGAGGGGTTATATTTCTCAGCTGGTCTGGGAACGCCTCGGGGTTCCCCCAGTCGAGCTGGTGGAGGTGGCTGGGGCGAGGGAGGTCTGGGTCTCCCTACTTCGGTTGCTGCCCCCGCGACCCGAACCCTGGACAAGCGGAAGATGATGGATGGATGGATGGAAACAGGCCAACAAATGGTGTTTTGTTTTTTTTTTACATTGATTTACAAGCCTAGCCAACCAACCAACCAGCCTCGAACGTTTCCACGTCCCACCAGTTGAGAATTGTTTCTCTATACTGTCGTTATCATTCCAGAAAAAAAAAAAGTAAACAATGACAGGTTTCATGATGTGAATGTCTAGCTTAGTCTTGTTTATGCATTTCCAGTAATTCAACACAAAAAATGTATAATGTCTGTTTAAACTTTTTTAATACATTTTGTTTAATTTAACCAATTATTTAATTATTGTAAGCGCTTATTTGCAATGTTCTATTCCTGAGTAAAGGCCTGATTTATTTTTTTATTCGTTATTAATGATTTAATCAAAAAAGAAAAGAATAATCAACTGATTAATCCATCCATCCATTATCTTCTGCTTTATCCTCTATTAGGGTCACGGGGGGGTTCCTCATGCCCATCCTGGGGAGAACGTTTCGGGCGCTGGGCAGATACACCTAGGACAGGGCACCCACCCATCGCTGGTCACACAAACACACTACTATGGGGCAATATGGAGAACTCAATTGACCTTGATCCATGTTTTTGGAATGCGGAGGGAAACTGGACAACACGGACACGGGGAGAACATGGAAACTCCACCCAGATTGGGATTTGAACTGGGAATCCCTAGGGCTGAGAGGAGAACATGCTAACCACTAAGCCACTGTGCTGCCCAACAGGTTAATTGATTTGTAAAATAATAGTAAGTTGCAGCCCTAACAGACATACTGTTTATGTCTTCATTTGAACATTAGAAATTACTATAATTGAGATTTTTATAATCCACATTGTTGTACCAATTCTGACACTCGTATGTTGAACTGGTTGTGAAATATTATTATTTATTCTGATCAATAATATTTATATCTTATATTTATAACAGTCAACATAATGCATGGCATGGTGGCTTAGTGGTTAGCATGTTTTCCTCTCAGCACTAGGGATTCCAGGTCTGAATTCCAATCTGGGTGGAGTTTCCATGTTCTCCCAGTGTCCAAGTGGGTTTCCTCCGGGTTCTCTGGTTTTCTCCCACAGTCCAAAAACATGGATCAAGTCAAATGAGTTCTCCAAATTGGCCCATGTAGAGTGTGTTTGTGTGCCCAGCGATAGATTGGCGCCCTGTCCTGGGTGTATCTGCCCAACGCCTGAAACGTTCTCCCCTGGAAGGGCATGGAGAACACCCCCCCCCCCCCGCGACCCTAATATGGGATAAAGCGAAAGATAATGAATGAATGAATGAGCCATAATGCATGTTGTTAGTATGTAGTTGATTCCTATTTTCCTTGAGTCTGGATTAATATCATTAAACTCTTAAACCATCCTTTGATAAACTTTGCCTTAGATAATTATGTAAATATCTTGGACTGGAGTAAAAGTTAAAGGTTTACATGTTTTAGATTTAAGTGTTTATAGTGTCGATGATTTCTGCTTGTATCTGAGGTAATAGACTAATTAAAGGAGAATTAAGTCGAAAGTTATAGTGTAGTTAATGTGTTGAGTCTGAAGTAATAGTATAAATCAAGTGCACTTGAGTCTGAGGTAATAGACTAAATAACGTAGACTTGACTAAAGTAATAGGTTAAATGATGTAGACTTGAGTCTGAGGTAATAGACTAATGTAGACTTGAGTCTTAGGTAAGACTAAACGATGTAGACTTGAGTCTGAGGTAATAGACTAAATGATGACGATATGAGTCTAAAGTAATAGACTAAATGATGTAGACTTGAGTCTGAGGTAATAGACTAATGTAGACTTGAGTCTTAGGTAAGACTAAACGATGTAGACTTGAGTCTGAGGTAATAGACTAAATGATGACGATATGAGTCTAAAGTAATAGACTAAATGATGTAGACTTGAGTCTGAGGTAATAGACAATGTTGTAGACCTGAGTCTGAGGTAATAGACTAAATAAAGTAGATTTGAGTCTGAAGTAATAGCCTAAATAATGCAGACTTGAGTCTAAGGTAATAGACTAACGTAGACTTGAGTCTTATGTAAGACTAAACAACGTAGACTTGAGTCTGAGGTGACAGACTAAATGATGAAGATATGAGTCTGAGGTTATTGGCTAAATAATATAGACTTTAGTCTGAGATAATAGACTTAATGATGTAGATTTTAGTCTGAAGTAATAGACTAAATGGTGTAGACTTTAGTCTGAGATAATAGACTTAATGATGGAGATTTTAGTCTGTGAGGTAATAGACTAAATAATGTAGAATTGACTGAATAGACTAAATAATTTAGACCTGATTCTGTGGTAACAGACTAAATAAAGTAGACTTTAGTCTGAGGTAATAGACTTAATAATGTAGACTTTGAGCTGAGGTAATAGACTAAATAATGTAGACTTGAGTCTGAAGTAATAGACTTACATAGACTTGAGTTGTAGGTAAGACTAAATGATGTAGACTTGAGTCTGAGGTAACAGATTAAAAGTAGACTTGTGTCTGAAGTAATAAACTAAATGATGCAGATATGAATCTGAGATATTAGATTTAATGATGTAGACTTAAGTCTGAGATAATAGACTAAATAAAGTAGACTTGAGTCTGAAATAATAGACTAAATGATGTAGACCTGAGTCTAAGTTAATAGACTAAATAATGTAGACTTGAGTCTGAGGTAATAGACTAATGTGGATAGAAGTCTGAGGTATTAGACTAAATGATGTAGACTTGAGTCTGAGGTAGTAATAAGACTAAATAATTTAGGCTTGAGTTTGAGGTAATTAGTTTGTATTGTACTAATGACAGAATGAATTATCCAAATGTGAAAATGAGTCTTGAGTTAAGAAAGATGGGGAATAATGATCTGCACTCCCTAATGGTAACAGCCCACTGGTGTCTAATCGACACTACATGTAATTTGAAGTGGCACAATATTTAGTATTTAATATAGAATTGTACAATATTTGGTAGAAAAAACGTTCCTCTTATGGTTGCAGTGTTTAGTTGATGCGGCTTTTTGAGAAGTATTTCAGGCCTCTGTAGAATTTACTGCCATTATTTACTGCAGTGGGATGTATGAATGGTAATAAGGGCGGCTGCTCCACAGCAGGGGTTATATATCCCCCAGTATTCGCTCTGCATGGTGAAAGGAACCATTTAAAGCCTTAAACAGTTTCCGAATGCGGGGCACATAAAACATTGTAAGAAGCCAACAGATTATTAGGAATGATGAAAGAATACAAAACCTTAAACGATGCAATCCTGAGTTCACTGTCGAAAATACGTCATTCTGTCATGAAACCTATGTACAAACTCATGTGGGTCTTTGATTTTTCATCCAGCAACTCGCCTGTATACACATACAGATACAAAGATTATTTATATTCATTACTGTTGATCTGGCAACACAGTGAGGTTAAAGCACTAAAGGTGATCCTATAGGCTGGTGCCAGGACCTCGTACTAAATTAAGGCAACAACTGGAAACCAATAAAGAGAGAAGACGAGCGTTGCTATCAGTTCTTGATCAGCTGAAGAGCTTTGATTGTGCAAAACAAGAGAACAGCACTACAGTATTGGAGCCGAAATAGGATGAGGAAGCATGTTCTCCTCTCAGCACTGGGGATTCCAGATTCGATCCCAATCTGGGTAGAGTTTCCATGTTCTCCCTATGTCCATGTGGGTTTCCCCCGGGTTCTTCGGTTTCCTCCCACAGTCCAAAAACATGGATCAAGGTCAACTGAATTCTCCAAACTGCCCCATATAGAGTGAGTGTGTGAGTGAGTGTGTGCCCAGTGATAGATCGGCGTCCTGTCCTGGGTGTATTTGCTCAGCGCTCAAAACGTTCTCCCCTGGATGGGCATGGGGAACCCCCCCCTTTTCCGCGATACTAGTCACATCAAATCAATCAAAATATACTTTTAAAACGATATGTCAAACTTAAATACTTGGTCGGGAAACATTTTGCTCTAATCACTGCCTCGATGCGACGTGACGTGACGTGGCCTGAGAGTTATAGTTGCCCAGATTTCCTTGATGCTTGCTGTCAGCTCTCCTTCTTTGTTGGTTCTGGAACCCCTCATTTTACTCTTGAGAATGCCCCATAGATTCTGAATGGGGTTTAGTTGGTTGGCTGAGAAGTTGACTGGCCAATCATGCACTGTGATGTCATGGCCAGCAAACCCGGTTTTGGTACCTCTGGGGGGATGGGCAGGGGTCAGATCCTACTGGAAGAATCTGCAGCTCCATTCAGATCCTCAGCAGAAGGAATCATGAAGTCCTCTGAAACATTCTGGTAGACTGTTGTGTTGACCTTGGAAAAGAAAGCGGAGTTTCCAACACCTGCACCGGACATTGCACCCCAGATAATGACTGACGGTGGAGATTTCACTCTGGACCACAAGCAGTTTGGATTAAGTTCCTCACCTCTACTGTTTAGTAGATGATTAGTGTCACACAATTTTCTGAATTCCTGCTTTTGTGGGTTTTATGAGCTGGAAGTCCAAATTATGTAAAAATAAACAATTTAATGCCTTTAATCATTTAAATTGTGGGCCCTGAATCTATAATCTATAAAAACCTTTTTTTAAATGGAATTATGGAAATGATTCAATATGGGGCAATTCAGAGCATTTAATTTACCTTGAAGCCATGTTTTCCGACTGTAAGAGGAAACTGGAGAACCCGGAGGAAACCCACACGAACACAGGGAGAACAGGGAAACTCCACCCAGATTGGGATTCGAACCTGGATCCTCAGTGCTGACAGGAGAACATGCTAAACACTAAGCCTCAGTGCTGCCAAAATGTGTTTCTAATTTAATCTCAAAGATCGTTAGTGATTTAGAACGACGAACAGAACTCTGGCTGCTCAGTCGAACTGGTTGGATGATCTCTGGGACATTTTAGTGATTTTTCTATTTTTGGTCATGTTGCAGACCTTTTTATCCAAAGTAACTTACAAATATCCCAATAAACAGCACCCCTGGAGCAGTAAGGGATAAGGGCCATGACTCTATGTAATACCATAACCACTAAGTCATTAACGGCATTAAGAAAACATCTTTAATTGCAATAATTTGAATTGCTGCTGGCGTGCCGCTCAGTGGCTTAGTGGTTAGCACGATTGCCTCTCAGCACTCGGGATTCCCGGTTCGAATCCCCATCTGAGTGGAGTTTCCATGTTCTCCCCGTGTCTGCATGGGTTTCCTCCGGGTTCTCCGGTTTCCTCCCACAGTCCAAAAACATGGATCAAGTTAATTGAATTCTCCAAATTGCCCCCTATAGAGTGTGTCTGTGTGAGTGAGTGTGTGCCCAGCAATGGATTGGCGCCCTGTCCTGGGTCTATCTGCCCAGCGCCCGAGACGTTCTCCCCTGGATGGGCATGGGGAACCCCACCGCGACCCTAATAGAGGATAAGCGGGAGATAATGAATGAATGAATGAATGAATTGCTGCTTAATAATAATGCAATAAGATAAGAGAAGCGGTGCATTATTGTGAATTAATCACAAGAAAGAGCTGTTGTTGGGTACTATGGCGAAGCGGAGAACAGTTACACATCTGGTCCAGCAGCACAACACACACTAACACACCACCACCATGTCAGTATCGTTGCAGTACTGAATCATCCACCACCTTAATATTGCCTCCGCTGTGGGGGTTCTGATCATCAGAGAACACGATAAAGTAGACTTACAAAGTATGCATGAGCACAGATGGACTACAGAATGTAATGGTTGAACTACACGTCCCTCTATATGCTCAGTGGAACCAATAAAACACACAGAGTGTAGAACTGAGGTCATGAACCGGTGAGCTCTCTGTAAGTGGAATTAGGAGAAAGAAAACAATAGAACTGTGATGTTTATCTGCTGCTGCTTTATCAGGGTTAATGCAGGAGGGTTAAACGAAATAACCGCGCAATCCTGAATTTACTTACCAGCATTAAAACTTACTGTTTACAAGTACCCATTCCGATTAATGGGTCCGTTTACTATCTTCAGTTCGTTGTGGGGGGCGGGGGGGGGGGTCTTGGTTATAAACAGATAAGAACACTGAGTGTAATTGGATGCATCAATCTTGATAGACATGCACAATGCCTACTGGAACCCATCAACGTAAAAGTGTTTTTGAGTGGGGCAGCATGGGGGTTAGGAGGTCAGCTGGGGATCCAGGTTCCATTTGCCCGTGGGTTTCCTCTGGGTTCCCTTCCCACAGTCCAAAAACATGGATTAAGGTCAATAGGCTGCTCTAAATGGGCATATAGTGTGTGTGTGTGTGTGTGGTATTGAGTGTGTGCCCAGTGATTGATTGGTACCTGTCCTGGTTATATCTGCCCACCACCCAAAATGTTTCCCTTATAGAACTCCATAGTACAACTCCTACCCTCACCGTGACAGAAGATGATGGATGGATGGATGGACGGTGGCTTAGTGGTTAGCATGTTCTCCTCTCAGTGCTGGGGATTCCAGGTTTAAATCCCAATCTGGGTGGAGTTCTCATGTTCTCCCCCTGTCCACGTGGGTTTCCTCCAGGTTCTTCGGTTTCCTTACACAGACCAAAAACATGGATTCAAGGTAAATAGGCTTTTCTAAATTGGCCCATATAGTGTGTGTGTGTGTGTGTGTGTGTGTGTGTGTGTGTGTGTGTGTGTGTGGTATTGAGTGAGTGCATGCCCAGTAATTGATTGGTGCCTGTCCTGGGTGTATCGGCCCACCACCCAAAATGTCTTCCTTTATAGAACTCCATAGAACGCTCCCCCCTCACTCTAGCACTCTAGTATAGGATCAGGCAGAAGATGATGAATGGATGGATAGATGGGCAATGGCTTAGTGGTTAGCATGTTCTCCACTCCATGCTGGGGATTCCAGGTTTGAATCCCAATCTGGGTTGAGCTTCCATGTTCTCCCCATGTCCACGTGGGTTTTCCCCGGGTTCTCTAATTTCCTCGCACAGTCCAAAAACATGGATTTAAGGTAAATAGGGTGCTTTAAATTGAGTGTGTGTGTGTGTGTAGTACTGAGTGTGTGCGGTATTGAGTATTGAGCCCTAAAAGTTTTCCCTTTTAGAACTGCATAGAAGAATTCCGCCCTCACTCTAGTATAGGATTAAGCAGAAGATGATGGATGGATGGATGGATGGACAGTGACTTAGTGGTTAGCATGTTCTCCTCTCAGCACTGGGGATCCCGGATCCAATCCAGATCTTTGTGGTGTTTCCTCTGGGTTCTCTGGTTTCCTCGCACAGTCCAAAAACATGGATTTAAGGTAAATAGGCTGCTCTAATTTGGTCCATATAGTGTTTGTGTGTGAGTGGCAAAGACTGTGTGCCCAGTGATTGATTGGCGCTTGTCCTGGTTGTATCTGCCCACCAACCAAAATGTTTTCCTTCTTATAGAACTCCATAGAACAATTCACTCTCACTGTGACCCTTAAATAGGGTCAGATGGAAGATGATGGATGGATAGATGGGCAGTGGCTTAGTGGTTAGCATGTTCTCCTCTCAGTGCTGGGGATTCATGTCCAAATCCCAATCCGGATTTCCATGTTCTCCCCGTATCCGTGTGGGTTTCCTCCGGGTTCTCCGGTTTCTTCCCACAGGCTGCTTTAAATTGGCCCCTATAGTGTGTGTGTGTGTGTGTGTGTGTAATTGAATTAGTGTGTGCACAGCGATTGATTGGTGCTTGTCCTGATCTCAATCCAATCCAGCATCTGTAGGATGTAGGGGTGTGGTAGCTCAGTGGTTAAGGTGTTGGGCTATCAATCTAAAGGTTGTGGGTTCAAATCCCAGGTCCACTGACGTTACCAATGCGGGTTCTTGAGCAAGACCTTGACCCTCATTGCTCCAGGTAACCTTTGTAAGCCTGTGTTCTGACCCCAATACTTAAAGTTGGGATACTTGTACGTCGCTTTGGATTAAAGCGTTTGCTAAATGACCAAACGCAAATGATAATGTAATGTGCTGGATGAACAGGTCTGATCCATGGAGGCTCCACCTGAAGAACCTGAGGGGAACATCAGTGGAGGTACCTGTTAAACTAGAGAGATTATTCTCAGTGATATTTAATCAGGTGTGCAGTGGACGGTTTGATTCCAATCTGCCTGCACAGAATAGCAAGTTGTGCAGAGATTTTCCTGTAGGTTAGACAATGTGTGTGTGTGTGTGTGTGTGTGTGTGTGTGTGAGGGGGATTGTATTGCAATCCTTTGAAAGATTTATTAGAGACAGTGGTATTGAAAGTGTTTTGGTAAGTTGGATGATTGTAAACTGTTAGAGTGTGTGTGTGTGTGTGTGTGTGTGTGTGTGTGTGTGTGTGTGTGCGCGCACGCACACTCTCTGCAGTGGGCTGGCATCGAGCCATGCTCTAAACTCTGATGTCCTTTCCGCTTACACAGTTCCTCAGCCTCTCACACATTCACAGCACTGCATTATAGCTTTCGGTTCTCTTAATCTCTAATACACACACACACACACACACAACCCCCCCGCCACACACAAACACACACACACATACAGTTTATCACATCCACTCAAAACCAATGTAGGCCATTACACCTACACAGTACCTATCTTAATTATCCTCTGTGTGTGTGTGTGTGTGTGTGTGTGTGTGTGTGTGTGTGTGTGTGTGTATGCTTAGCCTCACTGGTACCCACAGCTACTTAAGCCCCATCTATCATCTCCTCCCCCGTACACCCACAGCACCCTGTAGACCTATCCCATCCCATTGCTTAGTTCATTGTCCCAGATTGAAGGAGGGAGGAGAACTGAAGCAAACTTCAGCATCATCTTTGTTTACAATCTGCTGACTGAGTACGATTCCAAAATCCAGCAGTGTGTCGGCTTCAGCTATTTCCTTAAGAGACAAACATGCACTGTCCTCTTTATTAGGTTCACCTCCGGTGGTCCATCTGTTTCTCTACATACTGTAATGATCAGGACCTCCACAATCTATCCATCCATCCATCCATTATCTTCCGCTTCATCCTCTACTATGGTGAGTCGGGCGGGGTTCCCCATGCCCATCCAGGGGAGAACGTTTAGTGCGCTGGGCAGATACACCCAGGACAGGACGCCAATCTATCGCTGGGCACACACTCACTCACACAAACACACCCCCAGCGCTGAGAGGAGAACATGTTAACCACTAAGGCATCGTGCCAACCCTCAACAATCCAGCTATTATTTTGTACATTATTTTGTAATGCGGCGGCACGGTGGCTTAGTGTTTAGCACGTTCGCCTCTCAGCGCTAGGGATTCCCGGTTCGAATCCCCATCTGGGTGGAGTTTCCATGTTCTCCTCGTGTCCACCTCCGGATTCTCCAATTTCCTCCCACAGTCCAAAAACATGGATCAAGTCAAATAAATTCTCCATATTGCCCCATATATAGTGTGTTTTTGTGAGTGTGTGTCCAGTGATAGATTGGTGTCCTGTCCTGGGTCTATCTGCCCAGCGCTGAGACGTTCTCCCTGGATGGGCATGGAGAACCCCTCTGCGAACCTAATAGAGGATAAAGCGGGAGATAATGGATGGATGGATGTTCCTCCTTTCCCGTCACTGGCAGACACAAAGGCTGTTTTTCTGAAATAATATTCACACCGGCGGCACGGTGGCTTAGTGGTTAGCACGTTCGCCTCTCAGCACTAGGGATTCCCGGTTCGAATCCCCATCTGGGTGGAGTTTCCATGTTCTCCCCGTGTCGGCGTGGGTTTCCTCCGGGTTCTCCGGTTTCCTCCCACAGTCCAAAAACATGGATCAAGTTAATTGAGTTCTCAAAATTGCCCCATATAGAGTGTGTCTGTGTGAGTGAGTGTGTGCCCAGCGATAGATTGACGCCCTGTCCTGGGTCTATCTGCCCAGCGCCCGAGACGTTCTCCCCTGGATGGGCATGGGGAACCCCACCGCGACCCTAATAGAGGATAAGCGGGAGATAATGAATAAATTTTGTAATGCCGGTGTGTCGGGGTGGTGTGCTGGTTCCAGTGAATCAAACCGCTGTGTGGAGAGGTTTGGAATCACTGTGTGTACTTTTACACACGTCCACCTCATTGCTTCACCTTGTAGAGGTCACATCAGACTGCTGCACAGTTTGTGGCAGTCCTCCTCTAATCCTTCAGCAGTGATCACAGAATGCTGCATTCCACATGCTGACAGCTGATTGGTCCCAGTACAGAAGTGTCATTCCATTCCATTTGGTCATATAGCCGAAGCGACTATCCAAAGCGACTTACAAAGCGAGCACAGGGTATATACAGCATCCATGATACAGCATCCCTGGAGCAATGAGGATTAAGGGTCTTGGTCAAGGATCCACATTGGTAACCTCAGAGGACCTGGGATTTGAACCCACAATCTTCTGATATATAGCTCAACACCCTAAGCACTCAGCTACCACGCTCAACAAGGTGTTTCTAAATTCCAGCCTCACCACCATCTGATCCACTCATACCAGCACCATCGCAATATCACTACAGTGCCGAAAATCCACCACCCTGCAACAAAACCTGATCATGAGAGAACATATGAAAACTGGGGTGCGGTATCTCAGTGGTTAGGGTGTTGGGCTATCAATCTGAAGGTCGTGGGTTTAAATCCCAGGTCCCCTGAAGTTGCCAATGTGGGTTCTTGAGCAAGGGCCTTAACCCTCATTGCTCCAGGGATGTTGTGGTCAGCTCTGTGCTTGCTTTGTAAGTCGCTTTGGATAAAAGCATCTGCTAAATGATCCATTATCTTCCGCTTTATCCTCTATAAGGGTCGTGGGGGGTTCCCCATGCCCAGCCACAGGAGAACGTCTCGGGCGCTGGGCAGATACACCCAGGACAGGGCGCTGGGCACACACTCACTCACAAACACACACACTCTCATTCATTCATTATCTCCCGCTTATCCTCTATTAGGGTCGTGGTGGGGTTCCCCATGCCCATCCAGGGGAGAACGTCTCGGGCGCTGGGCAGATAGACCCAGGACAGGGCGCCAATCCATCGCTGGGCACACACTCACTCACACAGACACACTATATATGGGGCAATTTTAAGAATTCAATTAACTTGTTCCATGTTTTTGGACTGTGGGAGGAAACCGGAGAACCCGGAGGAAACCCACGCAGACACGGGGAGAACATGGAAACTCCACCCAGATGGGGATTCGAACCGGGAATCCCCAGCGCTGAGAGGCGAACGTGCTAACCACTAAGCCACCGTGCCGCCACACACACTCTATATGGGGCAATTTAGTGAATTCAATTGACCTTGATCCATGTTTTTGGACTGTCAGAGGAAACCGGGGAACCCAAAGGAAACCCACATGGACACGGGGAGAACATGGAAACTCCACCCAGATTGGGATTTGAACCGGGACAAATGTAAAGCTGTCTAACAAAATATTTAGAGCAACAGAATGGAATTGTACAACCATCCATCCATCAATTATCTTCCGCTTTATCCTCTGTTAGGGTCGCGGGGGGGTTCCCCATGCCCATCCAGGGAAGAATGTCTCGGGCGCTGGGCAAATACACCTATTAATCTATTTCTGGGCAAGAATGGAATTGTAGAACTACAAATTCGATCTATATGGTAAGTTTATGTTTACTATTAAGATCAACCTCTCAACTGAATCACATGGTTTGCACACTTACTCCACATTAAGCTATTCACGAGTTTAGTGTCTAAACAGAGTAAACAGGTCCTTTTGAATAGTTTGCATGTTCTCTCCGTGGGGCACAGTGGCTTTAGAGGGTGTGGCACTGAAGTGATGCTGTTTCAGAGAACCCTCTCAACTAAGTACCTGCAGTATCTGCCTCTTTTAGTTCTGCTGCTCTAGTCAGTGATGCTGGAGTCACATGATGCACTGTGTCAATCAAACTCTGCTTATTAATTAAATGCTGTGCTTTATCAGCTCTAACTGCTTTTCTTATTTGTTTCTTTTGATGTGTTGCTAATTTCCTGGAGGTTTAGTCAGATCTTTATTCATGGTTCTGCTGAAGCACTGCGGCTACGACCATTACTGAATGGAACCTGGATTTCTATTGGACTGCAGTCCTGCAGGACGCTCACAATGGACTTATATAGTTTTCAATTGTTAAATATGGTCACATGATCATCACACAATCTGTACATGGCTGTCCTACACTGTTGATGCTGCCTCCCCCCCGCTCAAGGAGGTTAAGTCCCCCACTGAGTCTTGGTCCTCACAAGGTTTCTTCCTTAAAATATCAACATAACAGGGAGTTTTGTCTTGCCACTGTCTCTTCAGCTTGTACTAGCTTATAACACTGTAAATCTGCTTAGTGACAATGTACTGTTGTAAAAAGCACTCTATAAATAAATTACTTGAACTTTAATTTAAAGACACACACAGAGGAACCATCGAGAGCATCCTGAGCAGCTGCATCGCCGCCTGGTTCGGGAACTACACCATATCGGTGTCTCTCTTCCATCCATCAGACATTTGCACCATACTCTGCATCCGCAAAGCAACCAGTGGACGACCACACACACCCCTCACACACGCTCTTTATCCTCCTGCAATCTGGAAAAAGGTTTCTTCCTTAAAATACCAACATAACAGGGAGTTTTTTTCTTGCCACTGTCTCTTCAGCTTACTCTTTGGGGGTTTAAAGGTTTTTCATTCTGTAAAGCTGTTTTGTGACAATGTACTGTAGTAAAAAGTGCTATATAAAGAAATTACTTGAACTTTTGCCACCTTGCGGCTTACACCACTAGGGGGCCATCTGCACTGTTACCCTCCTTTTACTTAAATGTTCACTGTTTGTTGCCTGTTTATTGTATGTTGCACTGTTCTCTCCCATCCATCTATTATCTTCTGCTTTATCCTCTATTAGGGTCGCGGGGAAGTTTCCCATGTCCATCCAGGGGAGAGCGTTTTGAACGCGCTGGGCAGATACACCCAGGACAGGACACCAATATATCAAATACTCACTCATATAGTGAGTAAGTGAGTGAGTAATGGGGCAATTTTGGAGAATTCAATTGATTCATGTTTTTGGACTGTGGGAGGAAACCAGAGAACCCGGGGGCAACCCACCGGGACACGGTGAGAACATGGAAACTCAGATTGGGATTCGAACCGGGAGTTTCTAGCGCTGAGTGGCGAGCGTGTTAGCACTAAGACAAC
Source organism: Corydoras maculifer (assembly GCA_019802435.1). Taxonomy (NCBI): domain Eukaryota; kingdom Metazoa; phylum Chordata; class Actinopteri; order Siluriformes; family Callichthyidae; genus Corydoras; species Corydoras maculifer. The sequence continues at coordinate 46,903 of JAFMOD010000945.1, forward strand.
ATGCAGCCCTGAATAATGACCAGGTTTGATGATTCTACAGTATAGCTGGTTCTTTCATAACTACTGACTTGTGTCTTTCTCATTTGTAAGTCGCTGTGGGTGAAAGCATCCGCTAAATGACTAAATGTGATGTCAATGTAAATAAATAATAACAAGAAAAAAAGCATTTGAGAATCTCAGTATCACAAACATGCAGATTGGGGGTCGTATCTGGCGGAGATATGGTCCCGCTGACACTCTCACATATTGTGTGCGAGCCAGAGGTAGCCTCTACATTCATTCATTATCTTCCGCTTATCCTCTATTAGGGTCGCGGTGGGGTTCCCCATGCCTATGCAGGGGAGAACATCTCGAGCGCTGGGCAGATAGACCCAGGACAGGGCGCCAATTCATCGCTGGGCACACACTCACTCACACAGACACACTCTAAACGGGGCAATTTTAAGAATTCAATTAACTTGATCCATGTTTTTGGACTGTGGGAGGAAACCGGAGAACCCGGAGGAAACCCACGCAGACACGGGGAGAACATGGAAACTCCACCTAGATGGGGATTCGAACCGGGAATCCCTAGTGCTGAGAGGCGAACGTGCTGACCACTAAGCCACTGTGCCACCCAGGTAGCCTCTACATCACAATGTGTAAATTGTAAAAAGCACTATATTAATAAAATGAATCTGAACCTGTGTATTAAACTCAGTGGACATTAACAGAGCTGTCACTTCCCACAAAAAGCAGAGGAACAAGACACTTAATCTCTGTCCAAAATCACCTACTACTCAGTATGTACTAGTTCTGATCTAAATCTGGGTTGGTTCCAGTTCAGTGGGTAAGTTGGGGAAACTACTGATGCTGAGGATTTAAACTAACCATTCTCACCAACAGCTTTAGACTAGTATGTAGTATGTAACACACACACACAAACACAATTACATACATTCAGTAACATCCATCCATTATCTTCCACTTCATCCTCTATTAGGGTTGCGGTGGGGTTCCCCATGCCCATCCAGAGGAGAACGTTTCGGGCGCTGGGCAGATAGACCCAGGACAGGACGCCAATCTATTACTGGACACACACTCACTCACACAGACACACTCTATATGGGGCAATTTGGAGAATTCAATTGACTTGATCCATGTTTTTGGACTGTGGGAGGAAACCGGAGAACCCGGAGGAAACCCATGCGGACACGGGGAGAACATGGAAACCCCACCCAGACTGGGATTCGAACTGGGAATTCTAGCGCTGAGAGGAGAACATGCTAACCACTAAGTCACCGTGCCACCCTCATTCATTAATATAGTATACAATATTCTCCAACACACACACACACAATCTCATACACACCTATACTCATTAACATAGTATACAATGTTATCTAACACACACACACACACACATTACTCAACTCGCTCACTCAGCTTACACACACTTGCTGGTAAACTCTACCCACACACACACACACACACACACACACACACATCTTTTTCACAGACTTTCACTCTTGTATATCCACACAGTTTGCACTCGAACAGAATCACACTCACAGACTTACACTCATGCTGGCTCTTTCTCTCTCTTACACACACACACACAATTACATTTAGTTATAAACATAGTACACAATAGTCTCTTTAGCACACACACACACACAGAGCCACACACAAGTTTATTAAAATAGTATACAATATTCTCTCTCCAACACACACATTCAGAAATAGATTGAGCCATAAACTTAGTATTAAATTATTCTATAGTATTCTTTCCTACACGCACACTTTCTAACTTCTATTTACCAACCCACACACACACACACACACACACCTAGAGCTAAACACTCTCAATTACATAGTCATAAACATAGTATACCATATTCTGTTTCTTCACACACGTTCCTCCACTCTCTCACTCAGCTCACACACACTTACTGGTACCCCCCCCCCCAATCCTCCTCACAGACCTCTCTCTTATATACATGCTGTTTGCACCCTAACAGAAGCACACTCACAGACTTATTCTCATGCAGGCTCTCTCTCTCTTTTTTACACACACACAAAGCTCAAACACTTGCAATTACATAGTCATAAACATAGTATACAATATTATGTTCCTTACACACACTCACACACATGTTTTTCAACAAGCTCACTTAGCTCACACACACACTTTAACAGAAGCACACTCATGGGCTTACACTCATGCAGGCTCTCTCTCTCTCTCTTTCTTTCTGTAACACACAAACAGTATACAACAGTATACAATATTCTCTAACACACACACAACACACACACAATTACATACTGACATTAACATAGTATACAACCTTTTCTCTCTAACACACACACACATAATTACATTAAGCCATAAACTTAGTATTTAATATTCTCTTTCACTCACCAACCCATACACACACGTTCCTCCACTCGCTCGCTCAGCTTACACACATTTGCTTACTTACAAATGTACTTATTTGCCCCCCCCCCACACACACACACATTCACAATCCTACTCACAGACTTTCTCTCTCGTATATAGTTTGCACTTTAACAGAATCACACTCATGCAGGCTCTCTCTCTTACACACACACACACACACACACACACCTAGATCTAAACACTCTCAATTACATAGTAATGAACATAGTATACCTTATTTTCTCTCTAACAC
>JAFMOD010000945.1:69779-84365 GCA_019802435.1 Corydoras maculifer
GTGGGGTTTTCATGTTCTCCCTATGTCCGCATGGTCTTCTGGGTTCTCCGGTTTCCTCCCACAGTCCAAAAACATGGATTCAAGATAAATGAAATGTTTTAAATTGCCCCATATAGAGTGTGTTTGTGTGTGTGTGTGTCCTGAGTGTATCCGTCCTGGGTGTATCTGCCCAGCGCCCGAAACGTTCTCCCCTGGATGGGCATTGGGAACCCTCCCAGCTACCCTAATAGAGGATAGGGCAGGAGATAATTCAGGGGCGCCACAGTGGCTAAGGGGTTAACACATCCGCCTTTCAGCACTGGGTATCCAGGTTCGAATCCCAATCTGGGTGGAGATTCCATGCTTGGTTTTCCTCCGCGTTCTCCGGTTTTCTATCAAAGTCCAAACCGGTGCATATGTGGCCTTAAGATTGCAACCGGGAGAGTCCCATCAAGCGGGCCAGATGGAAATGGGAACGTGGGCCACATCTGAGCCAGAATCATTTTGCTTTGTGGGTAAAGTCGGGTCACTTTAACCTGCATTGTAACTATAGTGTCCGTTTCGTTGTTGTAGTCAGTTATCAGCGGAGGATCTCGATCGAGTCCCAGCCAACTCCACCAGCAACATCCTCAACCGGCTCCTGGTGACATACGACTCCAGAATCCGGCCCAACTTCCAAGGTACTATATTTCTAGGCTTTAAAAAACATGAATGAGTTCTGATTGTCTGCATCATACATTATAAGACATTCAAAACGTTCACATCGTTTGTTCAGTCCAGCTTCATTTCCTCATGTCCAGTTAGAGTCCTTCAGCATTCCAGTCGCTGCAGTAAAAATTTACAAATTTACACGAACGTCCTTTACACAAAAATAACTAATATTTTCATTAGGCGGCACGGTGGCTTGGAATCCAGTTTTGAATCCCAATCTGGGTGGAGTTCCCATGTTCTCCCCGTGTCTGCGTAGGTTTCCTCCTGGTTCTCCGGTTTCCTCCCACAGTCCAAAAACATGGAGTCTGTTACGGTTCCCCAGGAACCGGTCGGAGTAGGTGGATCCACTACTCGGAACGACGGGGGCGGGGATTTGTTGCCAACAAAGTTTTATTTAGCCACACACACAGATAAACAGTACTTCGGGAAACATAACATTGAGGGATGAACACAGGGGCTGCGGAGCTGGGGTCTGACGTCACGGCGTAGTCGGCCGTGTTCCAATCTGGAGGAACGCACAGGGTGGAGTGTGGCTAAACACCGGAACAGTGCACTGCAACATAAAGTCATAAACACAAAACCAACGAGATGAGGGGAACAGGAAGAGGTTCAAACAGGGCGAGTCGAACAGAACGAGGCTAAACAGGGCGAGGCAGGAACAAGGCGAGATGGAGAACCGGAGACGAGGGGTGTGGACCAGAGTGGACGAGGCGTAGCGAGGGTAGGTGCACAAACCAAGACCATCTAGCCAAGAGTGACGGGAGTGAGCTGCTTAAATGGGGAACAGTGATCGGGGAACCCAGATGTGCATAATTACAGGGGCGTGAACACATGACCAACCCAAACCACGTGACCAAAACAAACCGGACCAAGACCTACACACAACACGTGACAATAACATCACATACGGGGGCATGGAGACCAGACTAAATAATGGGCGGAGCTACCCAGGGAGCACCACCCCTCCGTGACCGACCATAACAGAGTGAAAGTAAAGTGAATGCTTTAAATTGCCCCATATAGAGTGTTTGTGTGTATGTGTGTGTCTTTGAGAGTGAGTGTGTGCCCAGCAAAAAATTTGCTGCCCAGCACCCGAAGCGTTCTCCTCTGGATGTGCATAGAGAACCCACCCCATGGTCCTAGTAGAGGATATAGCAGAAGATAATGGATGCACGAATTATCTAAATTGCCCCTATATAGTCTGTATATATAGGGGCAATTTAAAATATATATATAGAAAAAAATTGTGCCCTGTCCTGGGTGTATCTGCCCAGCACCCGAAACGTTCTCCCCTGGATGGGCAAAATGAACCCCCCCACGACCCTAATAGAGGATAAAGTGGAAGATAATGGATGGATATCAGTTTAGGGACGGCACGGTGGTTTGGTGGTTAGCATGTTCTCCTCTCAGCACTAGGGATTCCCGGTTCGAATCCCAATCTGGGTGGAGTTTCCATGTTCTCCCCGTGTTCACGTAGGTTTCCCCCGGGTTCTCCGGTTTCCTCCCACAGTCCGCAAACATGGATCAAGGTCAATTGAATTCTCCAAATTGCCCCATATAGAGTGTGTTTGTGTGTGTGAGTGAGTGTGTGCCCAGCCATAGATTGGCACCCTGTCCTGGGTTTTCCCCTGGATGGGCATGGAGACCCCTCACCCCACCCCCACGACCCTAGACAAGGAGTAAGCGGAAGATAATGAATGGATATCAGTTCAGTTAAGTTTATTTCTGCTGGTTTGGATGCCATCACTAAAAATAATAAGTAATAAAACAGACAATTCTCAGTAGTTGCTATTTATTTGATTATTAAATTTAAAAATCGAATGAAGAATAGCGGGGTGTAGTATGAAGTTGGTATCATCCTGCACTAACGTGCTGCTCACTGGAGCTTCTCCTCCCCAGACTCTCAGAGCACGATTCATGCAAATAATAAATCGATGGAATGTGCATACTGGCTTTAGAAATGCTTTGTCATCACAAGGGCTGTAAAACACACACACACACACACACACACACACACACACACACACACACACACACAGGTGTGAGCTGAAATTAAACTCCTCAGTATTGTTGCACTGTAGAGTTGAGAGAAAGCAATTATTCATGTCCTGTCTGTGTGTGTGTGTGTGTGTGTGTGTGTGTGTGTGTGTGTGTGTGTGTGTCGCAGGCATTCCAGTAGAAGACAAAGTGAACATTTTCATCAACAGCTTCGGCTCCATTCAGGAGACCACAATGGTAACCCTGCCGTGTCATCACTCAGACGATTCTTTAATGACATTTTAATGATTTTTTATTCATCCATTATGTTCTCGGGAAGGGGGGGGGGTTCGGGCCCTGGGCAGATACACCCAGAACAGGGCGCCAATCTATCACTGGGCACACACTCACTCACACAAACACACTCTATATGGGGCAATTTGGAGAATTTAATTAATCATGATCCATGTTTTTGGACTGTGGGAGGAAACCGGAGAACCCGGAGGAAACCCACGCAGACACGGGAGAACATGCAAACTCCACCCAAATCAGGATTCAAAACGGGAATCCTAAGCGCTGAGGGGAGAACATGCTAACCGCTAAGCCCCCATGCCACCGCTGAACTGATATTCATCCATTATCCTCTATCCGCTTTATCCTCTATTAGGGTCGCGGGGGGGGGGGTTCCTCATGCCCATCCAGGGGAGAACGTTTCGGGCGCTGGGCAGATAGACCCAGGACAGGGCACACACTTACTCACACAGACACACACATGCTCTATATGGGGCAATTTGGAGAATTCAATTGACCTTGATCCATGTTTTTGGACTGTGGAAGGAAACCGGAGAACCCAGGGGAAACCCACGTGGACACGGAAAGAACATGGAAACTCCACCCAGATTGGGATTCAAATCGGGAATCCCCAGCACTGAAAGGAGAACATGCTAACCACTAAGCCCCCATGCCACCGCTGAACTGATATTCATCCATTATCCTCTATCCACTTTATCCTCTATTAGGGTCGCGGGGGGGGGTTCCCCATGCCCATCTAGGGGAGAACGTCTTGGGCGCTGGGCAGATAGACCCAGGACAGGGCGCCAATCCATCACTGGGCACACACTCACTCACACAGACACACTCTATATGGGGCAATTAGGAGAACTCAATTGACTTAATCCATGTTTTTGGACTGTGGGAGGAAACCGGAAAACCCGGAGGAAACCCACATGGACACAGGGAGAACATGGAAACTCCACCCAGACTGAGATACAAACCTGGAATCCCTAGCACTGAGAGGAGAACATGCCAACCACTAAGCCATTGTGCCGTCTGATTATTTTTATCCATTTCTTTAATTAATAGAGTTTCTGATTTTAATTCTCCATCCTGCTCTGACTCTCAATCCTACCAAACCCACAAAGTCTTCATGTCGGCCTTTAAGGGTCACCACAGCGGATCGTTATCCTCCTCCTCTCCCCGTCCTGCATCCACCTGCACGTCCTGCCTCGCCTCATCCTCACACCCCCTTGCTGGCCTCCCTCCCCTCTTCCTTCCATCATAAAGAAAAGAAAGCCGTGAAATGCATTAATGCTCTTAAACTCATCAATTCTTGCACATTAAGCAGAATCCTTTTTTTGGGACGGGGTGATTGTCTCTCCAGCAGCCTGTTAAACCATTAAATGTTCATAATTGAAAGGATTCATTAAGCCGCACACTGCTTTTGCTCTCAGCGGCTCTGTTCTGACATGTAACCAAGCCCACTGGGTCGATTGTGCGCAGCTTTAATTAGAAGCTCTTTATGAAGCTGAAACTAATGATGAGTTCTGCTCTTCCGCACCTCTCTGATGGTTCTGCGCCGAATCAGAGTCATTACTACATAAAACACAAGAGAAATCTGCAAAGCAGGATACGTACTGTACCTTAAGGACTCCATTCACGCAAATCCATCCATTATCTCCCGCTTTATCCTCCACTAGGGTCGCAGGGGGTTCCCCATGCCCATCCAGGGGAGAATGTTTCGGGTGCTGGGCAGATACACCCAGGACAGGGCACCCAGCTATCACTGGACACACACTCACTTACACACTAACCTTGAATCCATGTTTTCGGACTGTGGGAGGAAACCGGAGAACCCGAAGGAAACCCACACGGAGACCGGTAGAACATGGAAACTCCACCGGGATTGGGATTCGAACCTGGAATCCCCAGTGCTGAGAGGAGAACATGCTAACCACTAAGCCACAGTGCCGTACACCATCACTGGGTCATAAACAGGGTGCCAATCTATCATTGGGCACACTCACACACACACTCTATATGGGGCAATTTGGAGAAGTCAATTGACCTTGACCCATGTTTCTGGGCTGTGGGAGGAAACCAGAGAACCCGGAGGAAACCCATGGGGACACGGGGAGAACATGGTAACTCCAACCAGATTGGGATTCGAACCGGGAATCCCTAGTGCTGAGAGGAGAACATGCTAACCACTACAACGTGTCGCCACCTAATGTTCATGGAAAGAGGCTCGGCCCTCCTGACGTTGTGTTTATATTTTTCTTCGTTCTCCGTTTGTTTTCGCTTCATTAACTCATTAGCATTCTTCGTTCATTCATCCATCTATTATCTTCTGCTTTATCCTCTACTAGGGTCATGGGGGTTTCATGCCCATCCGGGGAGAACGCTTCAGGAGCTGGGCAGATACACCCAGGACAGGACACCAATCTATCACTGGACACACACTTACTCACACAGACACACTCTATATGGGGCAATTTGGAGCAGTCAATTTACTGTACCTTGAATCCATGTTTTTGGACTGTGGGAAAAAAACGGAGAACCTGGAGGAAACCCTCGCGGAGGGAGGGAGAACATACAAACTTTATATAGAAGCTTCACTCACCACTAAGCCCCCATTTCACCCTTAATAAAACCCATCCATCCATTATCTTCCTCTTTATCTTTTTCTAGGGCTGCGTGGGGGTTCCCCATGCCCATCCAGTGGAGAACGTTTCGGGTGCTGGGCAGATACACGCAGGACAGGACACCAATCTATCACTGAACTCACTTACACACACAGAAAAACACACTATATGGGGCAATTTAGAGTATTTAGTTTACCTTGAATCCATGTTTTTGACTATGGGAGGAAACCAGAGAACAGACAAACACACTGGTTTTTGAAGTGAACGCTGATCGCTAGTTGACAGGTTTTCGGTTTCTCTAACAATCAAATTCTGCCATCTCAATAACACTCAGAGGTGTGCGTTATTGTTAATGATGTCATGGCTTGACAAAACGCCCAGCCAATCAGATTTCAGCACCGGGACTACCCGTTTTATAATACAGAATAACCCTGCAACTTCTGTTTACTCCTTGGAATTAACTCACGCAGATTCGATGACCCCCACCTGCCCCTTTGTCAACAACCAACTCAAAGTCCCCTTGTTTGCCAACTAGCCACCCCAACCGGCATGTGGAGTTATTGCGCAAACACAAACAACTGACTCATATCAGCAAAGCGCAGCTCGCAGAAACTCCGTCGGTTCTCAATGCACACAGAAAGAAAGTTTACAGTCCATCTGCCCGAATTGACCTTTGCCGTCCTTGTATCAGGACTACCGCGTCAACATTTTCTTGCGCCAGCGATGGAACGACCCCAGGCTGCGCCTTCCGACCGACTTCAAGTCAGACGCCCTGACTGTGGACCCCAAAATGTTCCAGTGTCTGTGGAAACCCGATCTGTTCTTCGCCAACGAGAAGAATGCCAACTTTCACGACGTCACGCAGGAGAACATACTGCTGTTCATCTTCCGCAACGGCGACGTGCTGATCAGCATGAGGTACGACTGTCCAGACGTCAGAGAGCCTTTCTAGAGTCTTAATTTGCATCCATGAGTCATGTGTTAATTACAGCTCAGCATATTAATAATGCAATGAGATACGAGAGGGTGGGGTTATTGTGAATAAATCACAGGAAAGAGTTATTCAGCACGATGCTTAGCGTAGAGTTACACCTCTTTACCGTGATTTATTCACAATAATACACAACCTCGAGTGTCTTATTGCTGTGAATAAACAGTTCCAAACACAATTATTATTATTATAATAATTATTCTTATTATTATCGTTAATAATGTGGCCTTCCGCGATGTAATCTAGTCCGGTTTTTAAAGAAAGTTTATACTGATCGCTGAGTAACAGGATTCCGGTTTCTCTTATGATCAAAAACTGCCATCTAGTTGCCAAATTACAGAACACTATTTATAAATGAGGGCAAGGTAGCTCAGTGGTTAGGGCATTGGGCCATCAATCTGATGTTAGTGGTTCAAATCCACTGAAGTTACTAGTGTGGGTCCTTGAGCAAGGCCCTTAACCCTCATTGCTCCAGGGAATTTGTGATTAACCCTGTGCTCACCTTGTAAGTCGCTTTGGATAAAAGCATCTGCTAAATGACCAAATGTAATGTAAATGTTATAAAAAGTGCCTATCCAGGCATGAACGTTTTGGGCGCTGGGCAGATATACCCAGGACAGGACGTCAATCTATCACTGGACACACACTCACTCACACAGATACACACAAACACACTCTATATGGGGCCATTAATCCATGATTTTGGACTGTGGGAAACCGGAGAACCCAGATTGGGATTCGAACCGGGAATCCCTAGCACCTAGAGGAGAACATGCTAACCTCTAACCCATCGTGCCACCCCATAAATGTGTTTATTAAAAGCAAAATCATTAATAATCTGGTCTTACACAACGTAATCTAGTCCGGTTTTTGAAGAAAACACTGATCGCTGAGTAACAGGATTCCGGTTTCTCTAACTATCAAAAACTGCCATCTAGTGACCAAATTACAGAACACAAATTATAAAAATAGCCATTACAGGGTCAGTACTCATCGGGAATCACGGGTTTATATGAATCTGTATTTTACGGTTGGTATGTCATGCATTGATCCGAATGTGCCAAGTGTCTCATTGCTTTTATAAAATGGTTACAAACACACTGTTATTAAAAAACAAGGTTTGAAAAATCCCACATCGATACGAATGGGAAGCGTTCGGAGGTGTGCATTATTCTCATTAATGTCACGGCTGGACGAACGGCTGAGCCAATCAGATTTAAGGACCGGAACTCCTGTTTTTCAATAAAGCATAACCCCGCAGCTCCTGCTTACTGCTTCAAATGAACTGGCGTCACAAACAGCGCTCTCCTCTCACTTTTGGAGGTGTGGATCATGTTCCGTTCCGCTCTGTGGGATCTACAGTGTATACGGGGGCTCATTAATGTGCTATAGCCTTAAAAAAACGAAAAAGCTTTATGGGGAATGAAAGAATGTTCCGCGGTTCTGCTCACCATGTGTGTGATGTGATAGCCGTGGGCCTCCCACCCCCTCAGTCGCTCTCTTCCTCATCTGCTCCTGCAGCTCCTCACGCAGTCCAGACTAATGAACCTTGCAGTTTGTGTCTGCACCACAAACACTCGATTTCAGACACACTGCGTAGATCTATCAGATCGCCGCTCAGCGTTTTCAGTCACACAGCTTTACAGAGTGGGAAAGTTTGGAACCATATTCAGGGGATTTGACATTCTTGTGGGAGGAGCAGGGATAGGTGTGAAAGACACAAGATGTAGATTGGATTTGGATTGGATTCTGGGAACGCTAAGGGAGAAACAGTGCAAGTTATTATAGATTTATTACCGAAATACCACAGAGAATCAGGATACAACTCACAAAAAAAGGGACGTAATTAGTGAAGGATAGAAGAAACCAAGCAAAACAAAACAAAATAACTGCAAACCCATCAGATTCAGCCAAAAGGAGTCAAATTAGGAGTTGATTCCGACAGAAACGAAGCGCTGGAAGGTGTGGAGAGACAAAAACAAACAGGAACGAATGCAAAAACAACAACAAGGCAAAATAGTTAATAGTCTGGTCTGGGTTTTTAAAGAGAACGCTAATCGCTTAGTAACAGGATTCCGGTTTCTCTTATAAATCAAAAACTGCCATCTAGTGGCAAAATGACAGAACACGGTTTATAAAAACAGCCGTAACAGGTATTTGTCTGTATTTTACGATTTAAAATGTATCGCACATCACGCATTGATATGAATGTGAAGTGTCAGATACAATTCGTAAGGAGAGGGACGAAATTAGTGAAGGATAGAAGAAACCAAGCAAAACAAAACAAAATAACTGCAAACCCATCAGATTCAGCCAAAAGGAGTCAAATTAGGAGTTGATTCTGATTGAAACCAAGCGCTGGAAGGTGTGGAGAGACAAAAACAAACAGGAATGAATGCAAAAAAAAAACCAACAAAGCAAAATAGTTAATAGTCTGGTCAGGGTTTTTAAAGAGAACGCTGATCGCTTAGTAACAGGATTCCCGTTTCTCTTATAAATCAAAAACTGCCAACTAGTGGCAAAATGACAGAACACTGTTTATAAAAACAGCCGTAACAGGTATTTGTCTGTATTTTACGATAAATAAATCTGTATTTTGGGCTGCACGGTGGCTAAGGGGTTAGCATGTTCTCCTCTCAGCGCTAGGGATTCCTGGTTCGAATCCCAATCTGGGTAGAGTTTCCATGTTCTCCCTGTGTCCGTGTGGGTTTCCTCTGGGTTCTCCGGTTTCATCTCACAGTTTAAAAACATGGATTCAAGGTCAATTGAATTCTCTAAATTGCCCAATATAAAGTGTGTTTGTGTTTGTGTCTCTCCGGGCACCAAGCACCTGCCCAGCAGTAAAAACGTTCTCCCCTGGATGGGCATGGGGAACCCCCCCGCGACCCTAGTAGAGAATAAAGGGGAAGACAATGAATGGATGGATGGATGGATTATCCGAGCACAGACTGTGGCATCTTTAGGGGCAAAAGGCATGCAGAGCTGGGTGACATCGGCATAACAATGTAAGAATAAACCCCTGGATGTCCAATGAGGTCATGACCAGTGAAAAGTGAAGCGGCGCAAGTACTGAGCCCTGAGGCACTCCACTGTTTAGCTTGATTCCATGATCCATTAAAGGACCTTTTCGTTAGATGGGATCAAAAACATTTAAATGTCTGTTTAGAGATGCCTAGATGATTCACTGTAGCAGAAACTGCAGAGAAAGGCGGATGGAGCGTTGCATCAACCACAAAGTAACTAATAAACCTAATGCAAACAATGAGTATTAATAAACATTGTAAAAGTTCTTTAATATCGTTCATTCAACTGCAATCCAGCTTAGTAAACCTTGCAGTTTGTGTCTGCACCACAAATACTCGATTTCAGATCTATCAGATTGCCGAATTAGGACTCAATTCGAAAATGAGTCGAATTAGGAGTTGATTGCGACGGTGTGGAGAGACAAATACAAACAGGAATAAAGCTTAAAGGCTGAAAAAATATCAAAGACAAAAAAAAAAACGAAGCAAAATCATTAATAATATGGTCCTGTTTTTTAAAGAGAACGCTGATCGCTGAGTAACAGGATTCTGGTTTATCTAATGTTAAAAAACTGCCATCTGGTGGCCAAATTACAGAACACAGTTTTTAAAACAGCTGTAACAGGTTCCATGCACATTGGGAATCGTCACATTGGGAATCGTCTGTTTATATTAATCTGAGTTTTATGATTTAAAATGTATCGTATATGACGCATTGATACGAATGTGAAGCGCTCAGATAAAACTCGCAAACAGAGGGACGTAATTAGTGAAGAATAGAAGAAACCAAGCGAAACAAAACCAAAAAAAAACACAAACCCATAAGATTCAGCCAAAATGATTCGAATTAGGAGTTGATTACGACGAAAACAAAGCACAGGAAGGTGTGGAGAGACAAAAACAAACAGCAATGAAGCTTAAAGGCTACAGAAACTAAGCAAAATAGTTATATTTATGAATAGATAATTCGGTCCCTTTTTTTTTTTTGAAGAGAACGCTGATCGCTGAGTAACAGGACTCCAGTTTATCTTACAATCAAAAACTGCCACCTCAAGGGCAAATTACAGAACACAGTTTATAAAAAAAAGCTGTAACAGGTTCCGTGCACATTGGGAATCGTCTCACTGTTTATATTAATCTGAGTTTTATGATTTAAAATGTATCGTATATGACGCATTGATATGAATGTGAAGCGCTCAGATAAAACTCGCAAACAGAGGGACGTAATTAGTGAAAAATAGAAGAAACCAAGCGAAACAAAACCAAAAAAAACCACAAACCCATAAGATTCAGCCCAAATGATTCGAATTAGGAGTTGATTGTGACGGAAACGAAGCACAGGAATGTGTGGAGAGACAAAAACAATCAAGAATGAAGCTTAAAGGCTGAAAAAATATTAAAGGCAAAAAAAACTAAGCAAAATAGTTATATTTATGAATAGATAATACGGTCCTTTTTTTCGAAGAGAACGCTGATCGCTGAGTAACAGGATTCCAGTTTATCTTACGATCAAAAACTGCCACCTTGTGGCCAAATGACAGAACACAGCTGTAACAGGTTCCGTGCACATTGGGAATCGTCTCACTGTTTATATTAATCTGAATTTTATGATGTAAAATGCATCGTATACCAAAAAAAAAAAAACACAAACCCATAAGATTCAGCCAAAATAAGTTGAATTAGGAGTTGATTGCGACGGAAACGAAGCACAGGAATGTGTGGAGAGACAAAAACAATCAAGAATGAAGCTTAAAGGCTGAAAAACGCAGATCGCTGAGTAACAGGGTTGTGGTTTATCTTACGATCAAAAACTGCCACCTAGAGGCCATATTACAGAACACAGTTTATAAAAACAGCCATAACAAATTCAATGCTCATCGGATTCGACTCACAATTTATATGAATCTGTATTTTATGATTAAAAATGTATCATGAAACATGGAAACTCCACCCAGATTGGGATTCGAACCCCAGGGCTGAGAGTCGAACATGCTAACCCCTACACCACCAAGACTCTGTGTACTACATACTAAGTAATGCAATATGGGAGAATGGCTCGTACATCCAAATACAGCAGGCATCCTAAGCCATAGGCTACAGGGGGGGTTCTCCATGCCCATTCGGGGAGAACATTTCGGCGCTGGGCAGATACACCCAGGACAGGGTGCCAATCCATCGACCCGCGCACACACTACTCTATAGGGGCAATTAGAAGAATCCAGTTCAGATGGAATCCCCGTTTTTTGGGACGGTGGGAAGAACCTGGAGAAAACCCACACGGACACGACAACAACATGGATCAGATATGAAACCTGGATCCCCAGCGCTGAGAGGCAGACGCTCTAACCACTAAGGCACCGTGCCGCCCTCTGCATCAAGTACTGAAAATTGACTGTACTGGATTACAACTTTAAAGGAGGCGTCAGCAGCAGCCTGTTCTATCCCACACTTCGACTCCAAAACCGAATCATGTGCAAAAAAAATCAGTTTTAAAGCCTAATGTGATTCAATAGTTTCTGCTAACTTGGTTTAGTAGGCGGATTCAGCCGCAGTGTGTAAATATCTCATGCTGTACGCCGGTTTCTCTAAACGCTGTCTTTGTTTTGCTGGTTTCTGCTTCCAGGTTATCAGTGACGTTGTCCTGTCCGTTGGATCTGACGCTTTTCCCCATGGATACACAACTCTGCAAAATGCAACTGGAGAGCTGTATGTACGAGCGGAGTGCATGTCACAGTCTGTACAAAGCATTCAGCAGTTAGAGGTTCTGACAATTAGGCCGCTTCATTAGGTTCACCTCCTTGGCTTTACACTCATCTATTAAAGCAGTTTCACTTCCAACATAAACAAATCGTGAATAACGGTGGCTTAGTGGTTTAGCATGTTCTCCTCTCAGCGTTAGGGATTCCTGGTTTGAATCCCAATCTGGGTGGAGTTTCCATGTTCTCCCCATGTCCACGTGGGTTTCCTGCAGGTTCTCCGGTTTCCTCCCACAGTCCAGAAACATGGATCAAGGTCAATGAATTCTCCAAATTGCCCCATATAGAGTGTGTCTGTGTGAGTGAGTGTGTGAGTG
This sequence comes from Corydoras maculifer, assembly GCA_019802435.1. NCBI lineage: Eukaryota > Metazoa > Chordata > Actinopteri > Siluriformes > Callichthyidae > Corydoras > Corydoras maculifer. Next base: position 82,455 of record JAFMOD010000945.1, read on the forward strand.
AGTGTGTGCCCAGTGATAGATTGGTGTCCTGTCCTGGGTGTATCTGCCCGAAACGTTCTCTCCTGGATGGGCATGGGGACCCCCCCCCCGCGACCCTAGTACAGGATAAAGCAGAAGATAATGGATGGATAGATAATGATGCCGGCACGTGGCGTAGTGGTTAGCATGTTCTCTTCTCAGAACTAGGAATTGCTGATTTGAATCCCAATCTGGGTGGAGTTTCCATATTCTCCCCGTGTCCACGTGGATCAAGGTCAATTGAATTCTCCAAAATTGCCCTATATAGAGTGTGTCTGTGTGAGTGAGTGTGTGCCCAAGAATGGATTGGCGCCCTAGCACCTGAAACGTTCTCCCCTGGATAGGCATGGGTCTCCCCACAACCCTGATAGAGGATTAAGTGAATAATGGATGGATGAGTTTTAATAAGGGTGAAATGGGGGCTTAGTGGTCAGTGGGGCTTCTGGTGGAGTTACCATGTTCTCCCCATGTTCTCTGGGTTATTTAGTTTCCTCCCACAGTCCAAAAACATGGATTCACATTACATTGAATGCCCTAAATTACCCCATATAGAGTGTGTCTGTGTGTGTGAGTGTGTGTGTGTGTGGCGGCGTGGTGGCTTAGTGGTTAGCGTTAATGATCCAGGTTCGAATCCCAATCTGGGTGGAGTTTCCATGTTCTCCACGTGTCCGCATAGGTTTTCCTTCCACAGTCCAAAAATATGGATACCAGGAGTGAGTGAGTGTGTGCCCAGTGATAAATTGGCGCCCGATGGAAAGTTCTTCCCTGAATGGGCATGGGGAACCCCCCTGCGACCCTAATAAACGATTAGGCAGAAGATGATGGATGTATGTTGTGAAGTGGAGCTTTTAAGGATCAGACCATAGACGCTGGATTGGATCAAGATTTGAGGAATTTTGGAGGTCAAGTCAACACCTCCAACTGATTTTACTTCCCCTTAAACGTCCCATTTTTGCGTTATGACTGTGCAGCAGCTCCCTTTATCTCATTCAGGGAGCTTCATCCTAATCGGAGAATATTCAGAGCATCTTTAGCTGATATTAAAATTCTCTTACGGTTTTTATTGTTTTTAAGTGAAGGTTTATTTTTATTTAATTGTATTTTTTTTACATCATATCTAAAAATATTCCGCATCATTTAGACATATCCGGTAGAAACACTAGCCCCTGGCATCCAGCAATGTGACTATTAGGCTATTCTGAGGTTCAGATGATAAATCAGTGCATCCCTAAAGCGTCGCTCTGACAGTTTTAAAATCATGCCTGAGAAATTCGAGCCGATGGCGGTTAGTTCATCCAAACAAACGTTTTTGCATCATACGTGAGCGCAGTAGAGACAAACCGGTCATTAAAAGCTTAATGGCGTCAACACAGTGTTTATTTAAATACAATGTTCTACTTTATTCAGAAGGTCTTTATGTACAAGGTCTTGCAGACCCATCCATCCATTCTTCTGCTTTATCCTCTATTAGGGTCGTGTGGGGGGGGGGTGGTTCCCCATGCCCATCCAGGGGAGAACGTTTTAGGCACTGGGCAGATACACCCAGGACAGGGTGCCAATCTATCACTGGGCACACACTTACTCACACACACACAGACACATATAAACATCTATATGGCAATTCTCTGTATTCATGTGTGTGTGTATGTGTTTTTCTGTATTCGCGTGTGTGTGTGTGTCTCTGTATTCATGTGTGTGTGTGTGTGTGTGTGTGTGTGTGTGTGTGTATGTATGTTTTTCTGTATTCTTGTGTGTGTGTGTGTGTTTCTCTGTATTTGTGTGTGTGTGTGTGTCTCTGTATTCATGTGTGTGTGTATGTGTCTCTCTGTATTTGTGTGTGTGTGTGTGTGTGTGTGTGTGTGTGTCTGTATTCATGTGTGTGTTTGTGTTTCT